>CM047806.1:136456245-136718745 GCA_026214975.1 Gentiana macrophylla
GAAATGGAACGGATCAAAAGTAGTGGGTGTTTTCGCCTTACATTCACTTTATCTGCAATTTGATCTATGTTGAAGCCATTTTATGGACTTGTGGTCTTCATCAAAGTTGTAGACAATTGAATGAGCTTTCCAACGCACTATGAATCACTCAAATCAGAGCTCTACACGCAAAGATATCGCCAAATTACTGAAGGCCATCAATGTTGACAGGGCAATGCGCACGCATTCCTGGAGCAGAAAGTCGAATTTTGCTGAACTTAGAGCAATGCGTACGCATTGGAAGAAATGCGTACGCATTCGGACATTTTTGGGCACGTATATATTCATTTTTACACAGATTTTCAGGAATTCTTCACCCTCCTTAGAACCCTAACTCTTAGATTAGGTCGATCCCTTCCCTTTTAGCTCCTTAGAACTCTTTCTTACTTTAACTTCTCTTAGATTAGATTTAATCTAGCTTAGATTCTTGCTTAACTCTCTTGGATTTTGCATTTTATGTTCTTCTTCTTCCCCAAAGTGACATGGGTTTGGATGAAGATGGATGCAACTTCGATTTCTTGCATTTTTGGTAACTAATCGTTCTTCTTTTTAGTTCTATTGCTTTAATGTCTTCTTTGATTGTTATTTCATGCTTTGTGATGAGTAGCTAATTACTACATAGCCAAACCATGTGATAGTTGAAGAAATCACCCTCTAGTTGATGTGTTTTGGAATGGGTGGTGTTTAATTATTGTTATATCGATGAATTCATGTCTTAAAACTTGTTCTTAATGCGTGAATTAGACTGTACACCTAGTTCATTAACTCACACACCACTTTTATAAATGTATGTTGCGAAGGGGTGTGGGAAAAGGGGTTTTAAGATCGTTATCTACAATTGACTGAGTTGTTTAGATCGATTGGGTAACGAGGTTTGTCGGTGTAAATCGAGCGGCTCTAGAGCGTTTATCTTGTTTCGGTCAGTTAAATCCTTAAAGGCGGACTGTTGAACCGGGCAAAGGGTACTAGGTTGTTGCATGGCGTCTAGTACTATCTTAGGAGTTTGCACCCATGAACGAGTCAATATAAGCATTAGGATGGTTGGTAGTTTCCATTCCCAAATTGTCGATTAGAGGGGCGAAAGTATTCAATTGGATCGTGATTTGGATATGCCTCTATCTCTCTTTATCTCTAGTTTAAATATCGTTTTAGCATAATCAAAACTTGAACAAACTTGATTAGCCTAAACTAAGTATGAGAATGACTTTGGTATTCGATTGATTCCTCATGGGATACGACCTTGCTCTCCACTATAGTGCTTCCGACCCGGTACTCTGCCGGTTAAGGTTGGTCGTTACTATTTTGGTCATCACTGCTCCCCAAGTATCTTGAGAACCGTAGGTTTGGATCATATTTGTATTTTATTGGGCACGTTGTCCGACCTGCGGACTCTCCATGTCTGCAGTGCAGACCTTTTTACTTTAGCAACATTTGTCCCTTAGACTCGTTTTGCCTTGACGATGTCGATTGTCTGTGCACTTTGTCCGACATGCGGACTGTCCCTGTCTGATGTGCATCTGCTGATCTGCCGTAACCGATGTCATTTCTTGAATCTCGCGATCTTCCGCCACCGACTGAGAATTCCGACAAACCTGACCGCCCAATGATATTATGTAGTTTGAACTTAAATTTGTTCTGATTTTGAAACTTCTGAATTCGCAACTTTGCAATGCTATAACTATTTGGCCAGTCTTCGTGACTAGGCTTTTTTGTTATTTTTGCTGAAATTTTTACAAGTATTTGAGGTCAAACACTTTTGTTGCATGTCGATTCCCATTTCTTTGTTGTCTTTTAGCTCTTCGCTCTGTTTGCCGTTTACTTCATCGATGTCGTGTCGCCCCCCCAAGTGTATTATGAACCTTTGGTTCTTATTGCACTTGCGAGTCTAGTTTGTTTGAGATCGACTTGATCACCTTAGCATTTTTTGTCACACGGACTAGTTCTGCCATAGATGTATCGTTCTCTGGGCGTGTGGTCCGACTTTACGAACCTCCCTTATGCGTTAGCATTTTTGGCCCATTAGGCTCGTTCTGCTTTAAGGCTGGTCGAATTTTTTGCCTTAGCATTTTTTGCCTTGCAGGCTCGTTTTGCTTTTGGCTATATTGAGGGATCCGACTTGCGGACTTTCCCTTCTCTTTGTCGACTGCGTTGCCTTTGACATTTTGTATCGCGTTAGACTTGTAATTTTTAGGCTGTAAATCCTAACAAGCACAAAAGCACCTCGAGGAAAGACATGTTTAGTAGAATATTTATGAAATTGTCACATGGACTTATTACAAGACATAAAAATGTAAAAACAGAAATTAATCGAGATAAAGCTTAGCTTAAACGTAATACTTCCTCAAGTTGTTGGCGTGCCACTGTCGAGGAACCGTGGTTCCATCAGCTCGTCCGAGTTGGTAGGACCCTTTGGGGTGAACCTTCAGAATATGATATGGGCCTTCCCAATTCGGTTCCAATTTTCCGGTTGGTTCTTGTCGGCTTGCTTCATTTTTCCTGAGTACCAAATCTCCGACTTTTCTTTGTTGTTGCGTAGTAGAAGAGATGCCCCTGGCTGTCTCCTTTCGTTTGTCGAAATTGATGCCCTTTCGGCTGTCGATATATATTTCCGGCTACGATGTCCTAGTAATTACTGTCTAAAAAGACTGGTAATACGTAACTATCGCTCCGGATCTCGGTGTTGTGGTGTTTCTTTTTCGTTCATGACTCATGACACATGACTGCCGAGAGATTTGGACATGGTCTGAACTCAATGCCGAAGCTAAAAGTTCCATGCACTTGCTGTCGATCGAAATGATCATGTTGCCCGACCTCGATGCCCTAGTAAATTCTCTCCCTTAGGAGTCAGATTACGTCGCTGTCGACTTGGACTTCGATGCCATTGCGTTTTCGTCCCATTAGGACTTATAAACGTTGACTGTTGACACTGAAGGCGTCCGACTTGCGGATCCTCGTAGACCGTTGAGTTGATCCTTTGCGGAGTGGATCATCGAGATACGCAAGACACTTGTCAAAAAGTCGCAATAACCATGGGGATATTTCCCGAAATAAGAAGGCTCGTCCCGCCATGCTCGGCTAGGAGAGTTCCAAAATAAGATAGCTCAACCCTCCGTGGGGAGATTTCAAAATAAGAAGGCTCGTCCCGCCACGCTCGGCTAGGAGAGTTCCAAAATAAGATGCCGAGTCGAACTCGGACTTATTAAAGATTCGCTCATCGGTGAGCTCCAAATATGATGCCGTGCTTTATTCTGCTTCAATTTTTGCAGTATTTTGCTTGTCGCTTATCTGATCATCTTCTCAGTTCTTTGATCATGTCGGTGGTCGATGTCTCAACCCGTAATTCAACCCTTGGGCTATCACTTATTCTTGTTCAGGAAGACCATCTCGTGACGCCATGTGGAGGTGCGAGATTCGGTATCGTCAGTTATATTTATTTATTATAATTTTTACTTGTTTAAGAAAGCAATCACAAAAATATAGTAATAATCTTACATAAGATAGATAGATAATAGATAGAGTTGGAACCAAAAGGATGAATTGTATTCATTACTTAAGGCAAGAAAAGATCATGACAGAATCATTACAAAAGATTCAAACAATTTAATGTTGCAATCTTTCTTTCTTGTGCCTAGCTAGCAACCACTTAATTCAAAAAGTAGTAAAAAGCTAACATTACTTTTTATTATAATTCCAAATAACATTAATTAAGAAGACAAAAACAACCATGTAATGGATATCAATCAGTTTGAAGAAACAACAGCGGCGGCAGCAGCAGCAGCAGCTAGCTTTGCTGGTAAAGTCTTAGAATACTCAATAAGTTGTTCCGGGCCAGGCACAACATTTTCAGTTGCTCCATGTGACATAAATGCAGTAGCCCATTCAACAAGTCTTGGTGTTTTGATTTCATCAAGGAACTTGACTTTGTTAATTATCTCTACTGCTTTTAGCCAACCCAATACACATCCAAAAGCTATGTCCAAATAACCAATTTCATTGCCACCAAAAAAAGCTTTCCCTTTGCTGCTTTTTTCAAATGCATCTTCCAATAAGAGCATGCCTTCAATGACTTTCTCAGCTGCAGCTTTCTTTGTGTCTTCATCTTGTGTAAGTCCTATTAGCTCCATTAGTGCCGGAAACAACTACACATATATATATTGATACATACATAGGAGGAATGGAAAACAATCATCATATCAGAGGCACAAAATAAATAATATTGAAGAAAGACAATAATTGATATATAAAAATTAAATATACCGTCAGATCAACGTAGGCAGCCCAGAAGCGAGCATCGGCACGTTCATAAGGATCACAAGGTAAGATTGAATGGCCAGCAGTTGTCCAGACCTCGTCGATGTATTCAACAATCACTAGGGACTCGCTTATGGGCTTATCATTGTGGATGAGTACTGGGACCTTTTTGTGAACTGGGTTCGATTTGAGGAGGAGCTCACTTTTCTCTATCAGCAAGTTTCTTTCTGGGATGAATTCATAGTCCAATGACTTGAGATTTAGTGCGACTTGAACCCGGTTCACATACGGGCTTTCTCTCATGCCTAAAACCTTCAAATGATCATCACTGTTTCCCATTGCTACTTATAATTCAACCTCTTCTTCAATAAATAAAACTTTGATATGCTTTCTGTGTACGTGTTTTTGTTGCTTTAATTCTGTCTTGTGTTAGTGTTGTGTTGCATTATGGGAAATTGTTAGCTTTGCTGCATATTATATATAGAGAGAGAATTCAGACAAGTAATTATTCAAACTACAGATTGGGTAGTGGACAAGAAACTGGTTTGGTGGAATGACACATTAATAACTTATAGTTTTTTGAAACCAAGTTTGACTACAATTCAAACGTAAGCACGTACGTCCCATAATATATATTCTCTCCGTCTCATTTTATTTGTGAATCCAAGTTTGACTACAATTCAAACGTAAGCACGTACGTTTCATAATATATATATTCTCCGTGCCGTTTTATTTATCGTGTTTGACTTTTCACACAAATTAAGAAAAGTGTAGTTAATCTTTGAATCACATTAAATAACCCAATATTTTTACATTTATGTCTTTTAAATTGTTGTTGGAGCATTTAATGCTACACACTTTTTATTGTAAATATTGTAAAGAGCAAAGGGTATTAGAAGAAATTTAACAATTAACACACAAAAGTGAATGACTTTATTTTACAACAAACCAAAAAAAAGACATGGACAAGTAAAATGAAACGAAGGGAGTAGTAGGCTAGCACTATTGCAAGAGCAATTATGCTCCTGCCAGAGCACATTTCGAAACTACCTTTTACCTCTTTTTTCGAGAAAATATACATTCGCGCCATTGTAGACACCCATATTTCAAGTCGCGCCAATGCAGGCGACATTTTTTTAAGTTGCCGTGGATCGCTCCACGGGTTCGTGGTAATTTTCCACCAGATGGCGTTGAATAGGAGTCGTTCACGTGGAAACTCAAATGGTGGAAAAAGTTGTAATTCCACGTGACGCAGGAAATTTAATTAGACGCCACGCGTGGAAAGGCAAACGCAACGTGTAAATTAGCACGGTCCCGTGGAATAAGGAAAATGAATTAATAAATCGCCTAACCGCCGTTTTTCCTACATTTTAGGCAATACCATCATCTTCTTCACCCAAAATCATCAATATTTTTCACTCGAATTTATCATCACAAAACTTTCGCACAAAAATTATCAATCTACGGGATATCAATCTACACCTGTCTTACTCCTTTTAAACAAATGGGTAAGCATTTAGTATAAGCACTTTTGTTTGATTTATTTTAAAAATTGTATTTGTTTTAATTTGATGATATGTTTGAGGTAAATAACCTTATAAAGAAAAAAATTCTTCGATTTTTCGTATGGTGAAAAGGTAAAAAGCTTGTAGTTTTAAGGTAGTGAAAGGATAAAATTTTGATTATTAAGATATTGAAATGATTACTTATAATGAGATCGTTCGATAAAAAAATTGTCATTCGTTGTAGAAATTTTGATATTGTATTTATTTTGATTATTTGATAGTTTAGAAATTATTTAGAATGAAATGCATTAGTGTAATTATAGTGGCAATGTTAATATTAGAAATGATAATGTAGAAGTTTTGATATTGTACATATTTTGATTATATGATATTGTATGTATGTTATAAGTTGTTTCGAAATTTACACTACAAGAAAAATGACATTTTGTGACGAAATAAAATGTGACGCTTCAAAATTCATCACCGTAAAATAAATTTTGTGATGAATATTTTTAAATCCTCACATATAAGTATTTCATAAAATTTTACAATCTTTGCGTCGCGGATAGATTTCTTCTCCGTCACAACGAAAACATGAATTTTTTTGTCGAACATATATAATTCATATGAGTGAGGAATACATAAATTCGTAACCAATTAAGAAAATATGTGAGGAAATATTTTCATCACAATGCAAAAAATAACATATATTAATAAATTCCACCAAAAAATTGCTACAGGCGCGCCTTTTTTATCTGCCCGCCAATTTTTCCCCTTTCCCTCGTTTTCTTTTTATAATAAATCTCCGCTTATTTTTTTAGAAAATACGATCTTCATTATATTTTTATATATTTATATAAATCGACAAAACCCTGGAAAAAAAAACCCGTTGTGATCGATAATATCAAAACAGGAAGTTGAGAAAAACAAATCGCGGCTGATCAAGGACCGATCAAGGGCGGTATCAGGTACTCTTTTTTTTTCTGCGTCTTCAAGGTAATTTTACAATTACCCGGCCTCTTTTTTTTGTATGTTATTGGGAATCATGATGATGAATGTCAATTGTGTGATC
The DNA here is from genome assembly GCA_026214975.1 of Gentiana macrophylla. Lineage (NCBI taxonomy): Eukaryota > Viridiplantae > Streptophyta > Magnoliopsida > Gentianales > Gentianaceae > Gentiana > Gentiana macrophylla. Next base: position 136,463,113 of record CM047806.1, read on the forward strand.
GAGTGAAATCTGTAATGGAAGCATGAAATATGATTGTGTGATCCACAGGCGTTTAATCCCCTGTTTTACCCTTCTGATTTACTAAATATTATCATCAGTATATTTGGGGGTTTTGGTTATTAGGCTGGGGGTATGTTAGAAATACACAACCTTTTTGGGGTGTTTTAATGTTGTGTAATGTTTATCCCGACTAATATATATCTACTAGTAATTACCATCGTTTGTGCAATGCTTAGAATTTAATCAGTTTTTTTAACGCATTTGTAATTTATGAAGTACACTATCACAATCATAAACTATATTGTTATAAGGCAATCCAAAATAAAGGAAAATATATTCTGACTAAATTTATCAATTATTTCTTCCCAAACCTGCAATTCTAATAATAATCCAATGTGAAACTATATTTGAGGATCAACATGTAAATAGAAGTATATTATGGGCTTAATTCTTCCGCTCAAACCTTTTATTTCATGGCGATTACAACAACTCCAATGATAATATTTAATGAATTACTTTTCGTAAGTTATCGATTTCATCATGAGTTATACTTTCTTGGTTTTGACTCAAAATACCCCAGTTATGATCATTCAGTTGCTTGCCTTGGTATTAAATTTCACTTTTCACTTTTTAGGCTCGTGTAGTGTTGCTTTAGGTGGTAGCGATAGTGATCATAAATGGATGGTGAATTAAATTTGATCTTCTTCCTTTTTAAGTAAAAAAAGGGGGTTCTTGTTTTAGATTTTTTAAACTTACCACTTACATAGAAAAAAGAGTGTTCTCTCTGAAGATCCATCTATAGAAATTGCGTATTTTGACGTCATGTATAAACTGGCCTGAATTTCTCATTGACACATAATGTGCTTATGCAGAGAGCCAAAATAGGTTGTAGTGTTTTCCTGTAATTGCACCGGAGACTCACCTTGTGGTAGGTGGACTGCTAGTTTTCATGACGGGTCTAAGAATTTGACACCGGAAATGAAATTCACCTAAGGCTAAAAAAAGGGAAAACTCACTTTTTCCGCTTGATAAGTCAGTCTTGGCAAATCAATCTCTTATTTGTATAGAACATAAAGAAACTTGTTCGTCATCTTACTCTATCAATTCTTTAGATTCATACTTTCCTCTGAAATTTGATTGCTTAAATTCTGTCTTTGTGTTCTGCCTTCATTTATTTCAAACCATGAGATGAGGGTAAACAACATTGACATGGGAAGAAAGTAATAGTGTAGAAAAATATATCTTTGGACCTGTTTTCTGTCTTCAATTTAGTCACACTGCATTTATTCACTAAAATATAAAATAGTCTTGTGATTGCCTGGGTGCACTCCCATATTATTTCCTCTTTGTAGTGCTGGAATTTGTGGTTTTTCAAGTATGAATTTATAAGTAATATGTTACGGTTTTAGAAACTTTTCTTATAGATGGCTAGCAGTTGGTGAAGTGGTTTGTGTTCTTTAGGTGTTTTCATAGCTTTCCATGATAATGCCATGAACTTGTGTAATATAAATGTGGGGGAGATTTGTAACCAAGTAAAAACAGAGTTTTGTATGTTCTATTAGTACTTTATTATTGCCATAAACCAATTTTCTATGGGTTATTTTTTTTTATCATACCTCATCAAATAATCTGGTTTAAGGTTGGTGGATCATCTCTGAACTACATCAGATTTTCTGCTCCAAAAAGGCCCTCGGGTTTGCTAATGTTTGGGCTGTTTGATGAGCCGAAATGCAAGTTTTTGAGCTGATAATTTGCAGGAAGCTTATGGACATTATTGGTAAATATTTGGAGGTGGTTTTATAAAGAAAGGACAATCTAATTGAAAGATATTCAAGCTGCTATGCTTTTGTTTTCAAGCAGAATTTCTGCTCTGTTTTGACAGCTTTATAAAAGGCTTTTGCATGAGAAGTTATTGGTGAGTTCAGTTACGTTATTGGGTATCTTCTATGGATGCGTGACTTGTTAAAATGATTTTTGAATCCCATTCAAATGTTATTATGTTGACAAGAATAAAAGTAAAAAAAAATTAAGATGCTATGTATTACTTTTTTTACTTATATTTATACTAATTTGAATTTAGATACTGTTCGATGTTGACTTGGCCATCCCAAAATTGATGAATATGTTGATGGGAAGATGTCAAAGACATATACATCATTAAAGTGGAGGTTACATCGGCACTACTTGGCTTATAAAACGCCTCAGGAAGGTCGAGCTAATCTTCCCCGCGCCGATTTATGGAATGAGAGACCAGAGAGTCACTGGCATTGGGTGTGTGATAATGTTTACACTGATCCACGCTGGGTGGTATGATTCGATACATTTTTTGTTTATTTATATTTGGAGCATGCATATCTTCACATTTTATATTTAATTACACTTCTTTATCACATTTTTGTTTCAATCCAGAATCATGGGGGCATAAGAGTTGTTGAATTATTATCACAAAAGTTGTTGAATTTGAAACATTAGTGACAATGACTAACTACTAGCTTAATTAAAACCATACAAGTGGGATAAAAAATAGTGTGTAGTTTTTCTGAACGAGAACAAAATAGCAGGGAAAACAAAAACAAAAAAATAGTGTGAGAATTTCTTTCTGTGATTTTCTGCGTTGAATTGTATATGAAAAAAAAATGTTGATCAGCTTGATACAGCTCTACCTTTTCTACATATTTGTCAAACGGGTTCTCGTCCATACGTGAATGCAAGTATTGCTACAGATTTAGACGTTAAACATTCGTTTCCAAATTCCATTGTTTCTTCAGGGGAATGAATTAGCTTAGTGTTTGATAAGTCTGTATTGTGTTTCTCAGTCTACTGAATAATGGTTGCTGCATCTTCTTAACTGTAAACTGACCTGAACTTTTCTTGAGTATATTCTTGTTGATCTGTAACTTAATATTCAGAGCTGCCTGTAATATATTGTGCTGTTTGAGACTCATTGTCAGACCTTGTAATTTCTTTAAAAGTCTTTTGTATTGCAATCTGTTGTTTCCTGAAGTTAGAACCTGCAACATTTTGTCTGTCAATATTTGGTTTTGTACTTAAACTATAGTACATCATCTTTGCTGTATTTCTATATTGTTATGATATAATTGCTTGAGGAATTCAGTTTGATGTGTAACATTTGAGGAATTCAGGTTCATTGTTTTAAATATATTACATTTGTTTTGTGATGTACTTTAAATAATCGAGTAGGACCGGCACTTTATTTTTTTAATCTAAGTTGCATGCACTTAATCTTTAGATCACTAAATCTGTTTTATAACGATTTGTGCTAAGTGGTGTTATTTTTTTTATTTTTTACGTAACCCGATGATAAGATTGTGGTCCATGACATGATAATTTGTTCGCATGATAATATGAAACGAATGCGGGATGAACACAAGGAGAAATTGATTGCTGAAGCATCTGAGGATACTCCACTTGATTCCATACAAGTGCCCATGGAGGTTGAGTTAGAAATCATGAGTAAGACTCTTGGGTGCAAAGGGCAATCTATTTATGGTGTAGGTTCTTTTTCACGATTGGAAACCACCAAATCATTTGCCACATCTTCTATGGCTTCAAAATCTGAGTTTGCTAAAATTCAAAATCAAGTAAAGTTACTAGCAACCAGTTATAAGATTATGCAAGAGGAAAATGAGAAACTAAAAGCACAAGTGACAGCCCTCTTGACATCACAGGGAAAGAGTAGCGGCCATTCTGATGAGCCTAACAACTATCAAGATGATGATGATGATTATCCCTATGAAGATGAGCTAGCAGACTATGCATGATCAAATTTATGATTGGTTTTCAATTGTCTAATTCTCTAGCATTATTAGAATTTTGCAAATTTTAGTTTATCAAACTTGTGAATTTTTGAATCTCTAGCAGACGGCGTAATACTTTTTTAAGTTTTGATTTTGAAACTTCTGCACTATTTTGGAACTACTTTATTACCAAGCTATTATTGGCCATTGTATTGATTAGGTGATGCAAGAATCAAATTCATCACGTATAATACAATTATTTGACGAAATTGGGGGTTTGCAATAACATATAAAGTGATGTAGAATTCGTCACAAAATTTCTATTATATCAAATATAATTTCTCACGTTTGAAATCAATATGTGACGAACTAGTGGTTAGGATATATAGGAACATTAGGTGAGAAATGCTTCATCACATATACTCACTTTTTGTGATGAAGATTTTATCACATATCATAAGAATTTGTGATGAATTAGAGGTCACAAATTGCATTTTATTTTGTACATTCTCCTATTTTAGGTGACAAATCGGTCATCACTTAAACATACAATACGTGAGAAATTTGTGGCGTCACATATTTAAGGCAAAAGTGACGACTTTGTCATCACTAATATATCTAAAATGACCAAGTGGAAAATGAAATATGTGATGAAGTGTTCGTCACATATTTAACAAAAACGTGAGGAATAATAAATTAAATCACACGAGAATACTTTTGTGACTTATGATAGGTGACGACCTTTGTGGCGCTTACATTTCATCACAAATAACCAAATGTGGCGAAATTTACTTATTATGTGATGAACCCTGGTCAGTCACAAAATGTCAATTTTCTTGTAGTAGTATAATTTCCTTTCATGTTCCATGCCTTAGTCATTTTGAAATGATTTAATTGTTAAGGGCAATCACAATGAAAATGCCCTAATTTAATAATAAAAAAATTGGATTTAAAAACGAGAAACAAACAACAAATAAATGTTGTTTGAAATTTCCAAAACAACAGAATTTTGACGTATTCTATGGTACGCCTCGACCTGATGAGGTTCTTAGAAATGCATGCATCCCTAGGGTGTTTTCGAATCCTTCTGATCCGTTGTGTCATGCCTAATCTCCAGGCTTTGTATTGGGGCTCCTGGTAGGTAGCTCGTAGAATTTTCATTAGGTCTGCTCAATAGAGCATCTTTTCCGTTCTCAGCAGTTTGGTAAAGCCTCCGCCGGAAGTGAGGCATCCGTTAGATCGAAAGTATAAGATCTGTTCTGTTGGCTCTGTCCAGCATCTGATCTCCCTCGTCATCATCAAATATTCTATGACGCTGGTGAAAACAATCTTATCTTCTATTTCCCCCCGTCTACTGTTACAATTGTAAGAAAAATTATGTCGGCTATTAATTGAGCCCGTGTAATTTTCTTCCCCGTAATAGTGGTCTTATAGGAAATTAGTTTTTCTTAGGAAATATGCTATTTATTGTTTTATTGGTTATTTAAAAGGAGTTTTAATCCGATTAAAACTCGGCTTTGATGGACGGCCGAGATTAAAGCTAAAAACTAGGTCATTTGGATTTCGGTCCTCTCTCCGCCTATAAAAGCAATGCTTTACTCCATCATATAGCATATGAAAGAAACCAACACATCACGGTTGTAGGCAAGGAGGGAGATATCGGAATCCTCATCAAGACGGCCACAACAACGGAGCAGAAGTCGAATAACAATAGATGTAGAAAACGATCCTGATGATTTCTTCCGCTATTAAGGTACTCTGAATCTATCGTTAATTTACATGTGGTATCAGAGACAACCTACTATTCGTGTTATTCGATGTATTGTTTGTAAGACGATTTAAATCAAATCTGTGCATAGTACCCTCTGTTAGATATTCAATGTCAATTTGATTTAATTTGACCATCGTAGCTATATCGATGGCCATGTCAACGCTAGGTTGGTAGCTATTTTCGCCGTAATTATAACTACCGTCTTTGCCTTTGCCGAACCATTAGTTTTCTGATGGGATAAAGCTGCATTAGCGATTCATATACATAGATTGAACTGCTCCATGCGAATTTGTATTGATTGAAAAGTGGTACAATTTGTATAGATAAAGCTGCATTAGCGGTACAATCATTATCGGATTATATAAATTCATACATACAAATTAGCAGTTCACATGTACGGCTGCAGTGGCATTGTTGCTGCTGATTTATTCACCATGAATCTATTATCATAGTGGCAGCGGTAAGTATATTAGGGTTTATTTATTCAATATCCTTAAAGTAATTAAAATAAAAAATAAAAAAAATAAAATAAAATTAAAGCAATTACGTCTGCTTTCTCACATATTATGTACAGCGGCAGCATTAAGCATGATGCTTACATCCTTAAGGCATAGTGGCATACATGTTAGTCCCAATTGTATGTTAAGCCCAATCATATAATAAGCCCTTTTTGTTATTTTTATTTTCTTAATTGGGATGCTGCAATGTTATTGTTGTTGTTGTGTATATTAACTGAACGACTAGTAAATCATACCTTTTGTTCTATATAAGTGATAATTTATCGCATTTTTTAAGGGTGCCGGTCAATGACACATATCAACATATACACAAAGAATTATCCGATGGATTAAAATATTTATCTTCCTTTCTTTGAATAAGCAATTGTAATTGTCATTAATATGCCTTATGTTGGAAGATAATTTCAATCAAATATTTTATGTGAAAATAAGCTGCTTTGATAAATGATTAAAAGTTTGGTTATTTATGATGATAAGTCTTCACATGTAATGATTAGTATACATTATTTGTATTATGTGTACATTAAGTGAAGACAGTTTAATCAAACGTTACTGACGATTTATCACATTTGATGAATGATAAATAGTGACACATAAAGAAATTAGTCACATATTGGTCTCTTTTATAATAGCACTTCATTCCTGCTTTTACTTTTGATTTGTGTACTTAGTGTGTACATACCTTTGTGATGAATTTGAAGGACTATTCTTCAGAATATTAGTTATCACATATTGTCTTAAATTATTTATTGTTAATGATTAAGTTATGACATCTGAAGCAACAAAGTTGCATGTTGATAAAGTGACTGAATATCGTTGAAGTGCAAATTACATATGTTTGTTGATATTTGGTTCATATAAAAGTTTTGACATATCATACAGTTTTGGCTTTTAAATTATTGATTTATTGTAAAGATTATAAATATGTCTTTTAGATGTGTCAAATTTAGAGTATTGCCACAACAGCTCAAATTCTTGACATATAAAGACTATTCACATTATGGTTAGTGATTAGATCGCGACATATTTATTTTATATGTCTAGTAAGGCAATAGACATGTATAGTTGAACAATTTTAAGTATTATATTGCACATGTGTATGTCAACATAATGTTTAGTTGACCTCTGTATGATTGCCGATACTTGAATGTCAATGGTGTCACATGTTGGGTATTGCCACAGCAGCCTAACATGATGATGCATGAATGTTTTATCACATTATGTGAAGTGATTGAAAATTTTATTGATATTCAGTTAAATTGACAAACGGTTCAAATTAAGGGATATGTCAAATTTAAGGAATAAATTGGTTTAGACCCTAGTTTGGTTGGTATTAGCAACTTCTATATTGTATTATGTTGTTAGCTTTTAAGTGTAGCCACATAAGTTCAAATAATTGGCAAAGGGGCCCTCTTAATTTGTTCAAAACTCTAGATAATAACATGGATTCTGGGATTTTGATTGATGATTATAAAATTTATCTTGATGCTCTCTTTGTTGAAAATCATCTTACCATCACAACAAAAGTATATATTGAGTGTATATTACGAAGGTCAAGGATATCCACAGATACCTTGTTCGTATTCTTTACAAAATATCACCCAATTATGTGTGAGTATCAAGACATTATGTGTAGAATTTATGGTGACTACCCACAGGAGCACCTTATTTTCTTGTGTATACTCTACTCTTATGCAAGTGTTGTTTAACTTAGCCTCATTAAATATTTTGTATCTCAATTTAGCCACAAGAAGTACCCAGCTTCTTGAAATAATGCATACATACATTTGTGGACCTTTGATGCTCCCACCTTTGGAGGAGAAAAGTATTGTATCACCATTATCGATGATTATTCACGTTAATGTTATCTATACTTGTTGCATGACAAATCTTAATCTGTGGACACTTTACAAATGTTCATAACTGAAGTCTAGAGGCAACAAGATAGAAAGGGGAAAATCATAAGGTTGGATAAATGTGGTGAATTTTATGGAAGGTATAACGAAACAGGACAACATCCTGGACCTTTTGCAAAAATTCTCCAAAATCTGGAATTATTGCTCAATATACAACGCCTGGATCTCCATGGCGGAATGGTGTAGTAGAAAGGCAGGATCGTACGTATATGAAAATGGTTAGATCTATGATGAGTCATACTTACTTGCCTATATCATTGTGGATGGATGCTTTACGCGCAACTGTTTATATTGCAAATAAGGTTCCTAGTAAGGCAGTTCCAAAGACACCTTTTGAACGGTGGAAAGGGTGGAAACCTCATTTGAAGCATCTTCAAATATGGGGATGTCCAACTGAGGCTAGAATTTACAATCCACAAGTAATGAAATTGGATTTAGAACAAATAGTGGTTACTTCAAGGTTGCCCAGAAAAATCCAAAGGATATAGGTTTTATTCTCCTAACCATATTATGAGAATTGTTGAAACCGATAATGTTATATTCTATTAGAATGGCGAAATCAGTGGGAGTGATAAAATTAGTGATGTGATCATAAAGGAAATAAATGTACCCGTCCCTTTTAACCCTATTCCGAAAAGTATTGGGAATCTCTCCATTGTTGAACCGTTGAACAATGAAGAAAATCCAATAAATGATCAACAACTCCATGATGAGATCATCGCCAATGAAAATAGTAATGAAGCACCACAGGAACCGGCATTAAGAAGATCTCAAATACAAAGGAGATCTGTTGTTCCTAATGATTATATGCTTTATCAAGTAGAATATGAACAAGGGACAAGTAAAGATCCGGTTTCATTTTCACAAGCCATTAAGGAAGTTAATTCTAGTAAGTGGATTGATGCCATGAAAGAATAATTGAAATCAATGGATGAAAGTCAAGTATGGGAAGTCATTCAATTACCTTCAGGACACTAACCAGTTGACTGTAAGTGGGTCTTCAAGACCAAGCACGACTGTCATGGAAATATTGAACGATATAAAGCCCGACTTGTTGCCAAATATTTAAATTAGAAAGAAGGCGTTGATTATAATGAGACTTTTCCCCTGTGTCCAGGAAAGACTCCTTTAGAATTATCATGGCACTAGTAGCTCATTATGATCTCGAGTTACACAAGATGGATGTGAAAAACAGCCTTTTTGAATGGAGACTTGAAAGAAAAAGTCTATATGCGTCAGCCTAAAGATTTCATGTTGACGGTCATGAAGACATGGTCTGCAAGCTTAAGAAATCAATATATGGACTGAAACAAGCTTCGAGGTAACGGTACTTAAAGTTTCATGAAACCATTACTGTTTTCGGTTTCAATGAGAACACAATCGACCTTTTTGCACCTTGCTTATGACCTTTCTTTTCCATAATCGCACCTTTCTTCCCTAACCTTTCGAAATGGGAGCAAGCACCTATCCCAAACAGATTTTCTTTTTTGTCACCCTATCCTCACCTTTCCTTTTTAGCATCCCCGTGGATTCCTCCTCTTGGCTCATTAGCCTCTTCTCCTTGGCAATGTCTCAGTATGCTATTTCCGGACATTCTTTCATTGTACTTGGATCTTTGTTGCTCGACCGCATGTAACCGCCTTCTAAAGACTCCTTATGAAGGATGCTACCAAGAATTTATCATCCAGACCGCTATCCGGATGATTCTCCGTTGAATCTCTTGATAAATCGCAACATCTGTTTCACCACTTTTTGCCTAATTGTCGCCAAATAAGTCCGGTTTCTCTGGAAAGGTCTTGCTGCGATGAATGCATGCATGAACTTTCCTCGTCGAGTGGGAAATCGGTATAGATCCGGGTTCAACTTGTTGAACCAATCTCTTTTTTTCTGTAAGAAGAGTTGTGAATGCCCCGCATTTCATCTCTTCCGGTGCGTTATATAAGTTCATGTGTTGGATGTCTTCGATGCATATGGTCATATGGATCCTTAGTTCCATCATATGCTTGAATCTTTGGGATTTTAAATCTGGAGGACACGGAAACGCATCAATGTCTTCGATGAAATGAGACACCACCTAAATTCATCTTGCTTAGGCTTAAGCATGGCGTCTAATTCGCTCTGGCGTTATCACCACCTGGGTGAGTAACTACCACTTGTATGCTAGATTCTGCTTCCTGCTTTTCTTTTTTAGCAGTTTGAAGCGGAGTATGTGCTTCTGAAATATCATTATCTTGATGTCTCGCATTCAAAACTGCCTCAAATATGGCTTTTATCTCATCACCTTTGAGATTTGCAAGGTTTTCTACCAACATTTGTGTAACTGCATCTGGATTGCTTGTCTGTCCTTCTTCCAGAATTTTCTTTCCGGTGTCTTGATCATTTCGATTTGGGATTGGGTCTTTAGTTTGATTTTCTTTTTCAGGTTGATTTTGATTTTGTTGCTTCTTCGAATTTCCTTGATTTCTTGCCATCTTTGCAAACAATCACTCACTAACTAGAATTGAACCCTCCTTCTTGCGCCAAATGATGTTGTTTGAATATTACAATCGGGTAATTGGGTAATTGGGTAATTCTAATTAGGAAAACAATACAAGAACAAAGAGATTTGTGTATAATTTTGGACTGAACTCCTCGAGAGAGCTGCCTACGTATCCAATTTAGATAATAAACTGGAATCAAGTCCCCTCGTAGTTCGGGGTATTCCTTTATAGTTGTAGATCGTGATTCTCTTCCTTGCATGATGGGAGGTTATCACCGGTTATTTCAGATGCGTTCTTGGTTGTGGGGTCTACCCACGCCTACAAGCGCTTGAATCGATATTGACTCGGTCTTCGTTATACTCAACCGAACATTCAACCTGGAGATGCTTCTGCGCGACCAATCGCTCGTTTCAGGGACACTTCACAAGCATCGCATGATGGAGTCCTCGCTCACCGACTATTCCACAAGACTTGCGGTCTGCCTTGCCAATCCATTGTCTTGATTGTCTAATTTGGGGCCAGCCCAACTATGGATAACCCGGCCCAATTGGCCCACCTATCATCATTCATGCTTTGCAATTTTTATTCAATTAGGTGAATTTATTGTAAACATAATTAACGGTTTTTTTCATATCACTAGAGTAATGTCTATGTTACTAAATCCCATTCGTAGATCAATTATTTAATTTGATGGTAAAGTGTAAGGTTATTAACCTATCACATAATAAGTATCTAATTTCATGGTAAGGTATAATGCTATAAACCTATCATATAATAAGTCGGAGCATTTTCTAAAGTTATGTTGTCTATATTTCCTCTTCAGTCTTGCAAATTTTATTATATTTTATGTTTTGTTTTAGCTTGGTAAAGTTTTCAAGTTTTTTTAAAGATAAATACTGAAATGTCGGGACCTTTGCCGAAATACCACTATTGAGACAAGGCAATTTCTGAACTACCATTCCGTTGTCGAAATACCACTCCGTTTTTAGCGTTTTAGGTGTTTTGGAATCAAACTAAACCCTAATGGGAAGGAGAACCCGATAGGGATTTGTGTACCTTAAGATCGTACACATTTGTGGAAAAAATGGAAGAAAATCGTGAACCAAAATCGTGAAAATTGCACTAAAGTGGTATTTTCATATTTTCACCACAGAATGATGGCATTCCAGAAATAATCCCCTGAAATGTCAATTACAGGTTAAAAAGCATATTGGGGTGTCAGGTTTAATTTAATTACACAATAGAAATATGATGGTAGTTTTTTTTTGTTTTGTTTTTTTTTTTACTTCTTTATTGTTCATAATTATTATGGCATGCTTATATTCAATGTTTCATATTTGCACTTTTACCACTTAATTAAGTCAAAAATGTTGTATGTCTAACTACCAACATTGAGGTCACAACATGTATCAACCAATAAAAGGAAAGAAAAAAATTGACGAAAATGGGCCGAAAACGTTAGAAAAAAATGCATAGATGATGAGTAAAAATGTCATTATTAACTATCGAAATATATTTCAAAAAAAACTATTGAAATAGAAATACAAAAAAACGAGGAAAAAATGCGTCAAAAAGGTCTTTATTCCTATATTGAAATTTTTATAACTTACCTACTTGCAAATAAATCTTACTTATTTTAACACATAAACTTTTGATTCGTGTATAACAAGATATATTTGATTCAAGAATTCTAATATAAATATAAAAAAATTGCATGGTTCATGCGGTAAAATTGATATTAAAATTGACTAGCTAGAATTATTTCAAAAAATTAAAAAAAAATAATAATTGAGAATTATACGAAAGTAAATTTCAAATAAGTTCTTATATATAAGACGGGAAAATGCAGTAGAAAACCAAGGGATTTTACTTTCCCATGTTATATAAAATTTTGAAAGGGATTTTTATATTTTCCTGTAAGGATGTAATCTGATGAAAAGCATGAGTGATGTTTATATATATAATTTTATAACTAGAAAAAAAAAATCATATAACTAGAAAAAAAATAAGAAAATCATATAGTGGAATTTTGTTAATGTGGCCCGGTAAAAAGATCTAAAGAAAGAGAAACTTGTCTCATTTCTCTTGTATTCTCGGTAAGGAAAAGGTTACAAATAAAGAAGAAATTAAAAAGAAAGAGAAAGTTTAGCATCATAATGGCTTTGTTGACCAAAGAAACGGTTGTCTCATTGCTCTGATATTAGTAGATTCGCTCACTGCTCTGGTATTAGCGGATTCACTCTGACAATAGCACCTCCCTTGAATTGTGCTTGTGATATATATATATATACATATGTTGCTTTAATTTTTTTTTTTATTTTTCTTATTTAACGATCGATTGTATCAAATAACATGCATCACATAGTAAAAATATACATGTTGAAAGAAAGTTAAAATAGAAAGATGTTATCCATGTTATTCGATACAATCTTTTTTACAACGAGTGTGTTAGAGATAATGACAAGATTGAATTAGGATTGTTTAAATAATATTCTTTGAATTTGAATTATGTTAAGATATATTATTTAGTGTAGATAAACTTTCATCTATCATTATTTATTAAATTATATTTATTGTAATGTCTTTCGCTTTAAGCGATGCAATACAATCTCTTTTATATTTGTCTATTAGAGTGCATCATAAAATAGAGGAGTTGTGTTAGTTCAAGATAAAGTGCACCTGTTTTTTTCAAATGTGCCACCACACAAAGATAACGAGAATGGCCCTAAACCATCTTCCTTATTAAGCACCACATCAAAGAAATAACAACAAGAAGAAGATGTAACTCGAACATGTTGCCGATATTAGGAGCCTTCGGGAAATGCATTCCACGCGTTTTTAGGATAGTAGGTCATTGAAGTGTTTAAGATGTTAATTATCTACCTCCCAATTAGCTTAAGTTTTTGGAGAGATGGTAATTCAACATGATATCGAGAGAGGAGGCAATGTGATCAATCATTGCTGCCAACACTGCATTCCCATCTATATTGTGCAAGTGTTGAGCCTTTTATTGGCCTTGTGTGCCGTTTACATGCCTTTGTGTACGATGTTGGCCAAAGCTTGTTATAGGCCACACTTGAGGAGGCCGGTGTGTTGAAGTGTTTAAGAATGTTAATTATTTACATCGATCCCATTAGCTTATGCTTTTGGGAGATATTGTAATTCAAGAAAGCATTCAAATGAACAAAGGTCGAGAATATTCCTTAGCAGCCAGTGTTGTACATTTGAAAAAGCCGTTTCTTATCCCACGAGAGACGAGCTTTTATTCTGTAAGAAGAGTGTTGTGAATCACTTTTGAAAATCACTTTCCTTACGAAGTGAATAGTCTGTGGTTTAATTCTTAATTTCCATATAGGGTTCCAACGATTCTTACATAATATGATTATATTACAAGTATCATAATATGATATGATAGTTACAAGGAAAGTGGAACTACATGCCGTGGCGGTGAGATTACATAATAGGACACATTAGGTGACACATCATGTTATGATATTTAAAATGTCAATCAGATCGTAAAAACATCGTTATGGCCGGATGAACATCGCTTCATATGCTTTCCGTGCAATTAAACGACTCATTTTGTTACCTAGTTGGATTCCCCAGCTGCCTTTTGTCACATCAAAACATGAAAATGATGAGTCAAGAATGACCTTTTCTTTGTATAATATATTTCCTTACAAAAGGGATCACAGAAGAAAAACAACAATCTTAAAGAGAGAGGTGGAACCAAAGGAAGAAATCTTTACTTGAGGCAAAGATCATATCTTGATCACTGCACTTATTCAAAATTACAAAACAACAACATAATTTATATATTCCAAATAACATTAGAAATTAATGGACAAAACAAACATGTACTAGACTAGCTACTAGCTAGTAATCAGTTTGAAACAGCAGAAGATAGCCTTGCTTGAACAATCTTCTTGTAAAACTCCATAACTTGTTCCGGGTCGGGCATAACATTTATGGTTGCTTCATGTGACAAAAATGCAGTAGCCCATCCAGCAAGTTTTGGTGTCTTCACTTCATCAATGATGTTGACTTTGCTTACAATTTCTGTTAGCTTTAGCCACCCCAAAAAGCATCCAAAAGCTATGTCCAAATAACCAATTTCATCGCCACAAAAGAAGGCTTTACCTTTGCTACTCTTCACAAATACATCTTCCAATAAAAGCATGCCTTCAAATACTTTCTCAGTTGCAGCTTTCTTTGACTCTTCATCTTGTGCACTTCTTAGCTCACTTGATGCTGGAAACAACTACACATATAGCAATACATGCACAACATATATATAAATGTGAATAGAGAATATATGTCGTATACATTAATTTCGAAGCAGTGGAGAGGAAAAAAATTAATATGAAGAAAGACATTGCTATATATATATATATATATATATATATATATATATACCTTAAGGTCAATGTAGGAAGCCCAGAAGCGAGCATTGGCACGTTCATAAGGATCAGAAGGGAGGATTGAACGGCCCGTTGTCCAAACCTCGTCGATGTATTCAACTATCACTAGGGACTCGCTTACAGGTTTATCTTTATGGATAAGTACTGGCACCTTCTTGTGAACCGGGTTTGATTTGAGTAGGAGCTCACTTTTCTCTGTTGGCAAGTTCTTTTCTTGGACGAATTCGTAGTTCAGTGACTTGAGATTCAGTGCAATTTGAACTCGGTTCACATATGGGCTTGCTCTTGCACCTAAAAGCTTCAATTCTTCACTGTTTCCCATTGCTAATAATAATAATAATGATAATATTTCAACCGTTTGAATTATAATTTTGATGCTTTCTTAATTGTTTTTGGTTGTGTTGTGTTGATTATGGGATGCTAGCTTTGCTATTTATACATAGCTCGAGATGTGAATATTCTGAGCTTTAGATTGAGTATTTGGACAAGAAGCTGCTGGTTGAACTTATTTGAACACACACAATAATTTATTGTTTGCTTTGAATTGTAAATTTGACTTTTCTTGCTTACAAATGGCGTACGTGCTTACGCTGTGAATGTGCTTTATACTGCTTGATGTTGTTCAAAATTACAATCGGGTAAATGGACGATTCGAGTTAGCAGAAAATAATACAAAACGATTAAGTTTTGGTATATCTTGGATCGAACTCTTTTGAAAACGCCACGTATCCAATTCAGTGATCAAATTAGAATCGCTCCTCTCGTAGCTTGCGCTGTTCTTTTTGAAGCAATAGATCGTGATTCTCTTCCTTGCGTGATGGGAAGTTATCACCGGTTATCTCTGTACGTTACTGGTCGTGGGGTCTACCCACGTCTATAAGCGGTTGAACTGATGTTGACTCGGTCTTCGTTGCACCCAGCCGAGCATTCTGTCTAGAGATACTTCTGCACAGCCGATCGTTCTGTCTAGAGATACTTCTGCACAGCGCGTGATGGAGTCCTGCTCCTCTAACTATTCTGGTCAACACTTGCGGTCCTGCCTTGCTAATCCATTATCTTAATTGGCTAACTTTGGGTCTGGCCCAATTATGGATAATACGGCCCAGTGGGCCCACCTATCATCATAAGTCCCCCCAGACTAGGGTGGACTGCTTTACAGCTGCCCTAGTCTGAAATGCTCTAACTTCCATCATTAATATATATCGTGAATCGAGGCCCTTTTGAATAGAACAAAGCCTACTAAATGTATTAATTGTTCTTGTACACAGCCAAGTAAAGGGTTCAGCTTAGAATGGAATGCACCCTTTTCTTTTCATGACACTACCTTCTTTGCCCTTCTCGATTGCTCTGTTTCCTCTTCGCCTACATACAAATCCGTTACATACTAATGGTTCAAACACCTCCTCTGTTTTTCCTTTATATATGTGATTCACATCACATGGTGCTGATGTTTGTACTGTAGCCTTCTGTATTTCTTGCCAAGCTGTTAGTAGACTTAACATCCCTATATCCACGCACGTACGTGTTGCTTTTATACACTGGTACGTTGATCTTGGCCTGTCGTTTGAAATGGACTCACAGAAACTTCAGTGTGCATCTTAATTATTCAGGATTGTATGATCGATTTTAATGTATATTACTCATTTTCTACTATCATTTTATATCCTTGATATTAATATTTTAGGTTTGAAAAAGAAAAAAAAAAAAAAAAATTATTGTCTTTGATCCTTTTTTATGTTGTAAATTAATGAAGATGGCGTGTTTATTTTTCTAGTAAGTATTGTAACATGGTGATGGAATTCAATTGTTTGTGCAACAGGACAGGTGATGCTAATGTCAAAACTAAGCTGGTCCTGATAGAACAGTAAAACGGTTTGCATAATGTGTGTAGATGTAGTGAGTGTAAGGGCGAAACCGTCTTAACTGCTCTGATAGGAGGAGCACTTCAAATCTCTTACATGTTAGTGCTTATTGACGGCACTTCCAATCTTGAAGAACAAGTCTCGGCTAAATTGTAATATTCCGATTTTCTAGGAAAGACGACGTGTTTTTGCAAAAAAAATATCGGGTTTCGGCTTCCTTTTATTCGGAGATATATATATGGGACGCTTTTATATATATATTTTGAGAATATGTATATATTTTGCTTGAGGACTCAAGTGTAATTTCATGGAATTTAGGAGTTAATGGCAAGGGATTAATGAGAGGTTATTATTTTGGGAATAACCTCCCATTTATCAACAAGGGAGTTACATTTTCAAGCATTCACGTTAAAATTTAAGGAGAGAGAGCATCCTGAGTTTGTTCTTGAGGCAAGAAGAAGAGAGCATACTTTTGCAAATTCCCAAAGCGTTCTTTAGCCGATTAAAGTTCCGCTTGAAGCAGGAGCGTCGTGGGGAGACAAGGCCCGCTTTGATACCGTAATATCCTGCTTCGTTGAGGTAAGAATACAGCCCTGGTTTGGTTTCATCTTGTTCGGTAATGTTTGGGGTGAAAGCTTCATCTTTCTTGTAGTTTTGTTGATAAAACCCCAATCTCAAGTGGTTCTTGGTTTGGTTGTGTTTTGGATAGGTCTTGTTGGAATCTCTCAAGTTTATCTCATAGCTTTACGAGTTTTGGAGCGCTTTGGGGCTGCAGCAGAGGGTAAGAGAAAACCGCCTATGAATTCAATCGTTGGTTATAAGGATTTGCTCTTGTTTTAAGGCTTTTGGTGTTAGAATTATGAAATGTTGTTTTGGTTAATGACTCTAGTTGTTATGGTACGATTAGATGTGGTCTCTTACGCTTATGGTGTTGATTATCTACCGTTATTTGATTGAAATACGACCTGAGTTTGAATGATGAAGTTTAGGGTTCTAGCCGAACCCGGTTGGACGGGCGTCCGGTACTTAGACGGGCGCTCACCTGGTATATCTCTTGACGAAGCGTCGGCTTAACCAGCACGGGCGCCTGAGGTGCTATTCTTGGTTCGAGATTGAAATGGTTTTGGGTGGACGGGTGTCCGAGTATTCGGACGGGCATCCACTTAGCCATTCCTCGACGGGCGTCTGGTATCACCGACGGGCGCCTGAGGGTCTTTTGGATTCGTGGATTGAAATCAGATTAGTGGACGGGCGCCACTACCTTGGACGGGCGCCCAAGTCCTTAAACGGGCGCGCCACTTTATTTTGCCTTTCTTTCTATGTTAGTTGTTGTTCACCTTATAAACATGTTTTATCTATATGAGACCTTTATATATGATATGTTAAAAGGTATAAACTTAGACAAGCCTCGAATTGAGCTTCGATTCGCTCGGTTAAAACACCGAATGTACTCTTAAAGGAGTTGAAGTTCGGATCCGCTGAAGAGCATGATAGGCTTGTGCTTTGATGAATTAGCATTCATCAATGTCTGTATATGTGCTAGGACTTGTCCGTGTCTAGTGGTCTAGGAAGAGAGTAGTATGTGTGAGGAGATTATTTGAAAATACTCAGCCGGCAAGTTAATAACTTAATAAATAACGTATATATGACTAGTAAAAGATTAAACAACATGTCTCTCTTGGCTAGGCACCAAGCTAAATCGCGATGCATGTGCTACCTCTGGCGGTAGAGGAACTCCGTAGGTCCAAGGACCCTAAGCACGGAGGATTCTCGCCGAGACGCGTGCTATTGGAGTCTACCTTTTCTAGACTTCGTGGATATTGGTGTGATCCACTAATATGTTGCAATAGAGTGTTCCCAAGGTAGAATAACTCAGAGGTCAATGACCCTAAGTACAGAGGGACTCTGCTGAGGTGGATGCGCGTAGTGCCCTTGAGTGCGGTTGTAACATAGATAGGCTAAGTTAGAAACAGTTAGTCACGACGTGTTGATGAGCATGAAGTGAACCTTAGATTGAGTCGGTCTCACTTAAATAACTAACTAAACATTTATCTTTTCTTTATAACTATGATTGCTTTCATAGCTTCTCTTTCTTTCTAAGTCGCTGTACTTACCTCGAATGCATACTTTTCTATGTGTTTGGGGACTAGAAGACGAATAGGTCTTTGAGGAAGAGTTCGGCGACGACCTTTGAAGCGATCGTTGAAGTTCAAGATGTTTATGTTCGCTTTTCTTTGGTTGTACTTTCACTACTTTTAAGGTAGACGCTTGGTTTTATCTAGATTCATCGCACTTGTTGTGTTGGGATTTCATTACTTTTCCAAATGTAATAATTTACATTTCTACCTTTAGATTTCTTTTCTACTTTTAATTTTGGGAAAAATTTTATATACCCGAGTTTTGCTTCCGCTTTGCCTTTGATTTGATACGACGTAGTAGAGGCTTACGTATAAAATGAATTTACTTTTATTTTATACGCGCGAAACGCTCCTTTCGGATAAGTACTCGTGTCCGGGAACGGGCGTTATAGCTTGGTATCGAGAAAAGGCGCCCTTAAGCTTCCTTTCCTTAAGATAAGTTTCTTTAAAACTCTTAGTGACGCTCGTCTTCTTGATCTTGCAAGTATGGTAACTACGAGGAGGAATGCTCGTGGAGCGGGAGCTCGGGGGTTAGATCGGGGTAGAGAGTCCGGTACCGCTTGTAGGGGTGGGTTCGTGAGGCGTAATCCTTCACCTCGTATGAGTTTATCACCACCACCCCATACACCACACACCACACCAAGGTCTCCACAAGTTTTGTCACCGAGGCCGCATCAGACTCTCGCCACCCCGACCACCACCAAGGTATAATTACATCTATGGAGAGCCTGGTCAAGCACCCATCCGTGTCACGGTAGTAGGTGATATTCCACCAATCGGTGTGCCACCAAGACTAATGTTTATCCTCCCCGGTCGGTGCATATCCACCGCTTTATCCTCCGCAGCAAAGCAGAAGAAGAAGTCTTTTACCCCCAGAGGTCATGTTCCTCACCCTACAGTACCACCTTCGCCACATTTTGACCATCGCAAGGAGATGGTTATCCCCTTATGGTTTTCAAGCACCCAAAGCGGACTGGTTTTATCATGGGTTTCATCCAGTGTCACCGAGCCTCAAGTGATTCCACCCTATCCTCACCCACAAAGCAGATATTTCGGCCCTTGGTACCCTATGCTTACCCACCGTTCACCCACCGCTTAGACCGCCCCTTGAGCAAGCACTAGTGATAGATTGGTATACGAGGTTAAGAAGAAATAGAGTTCAGACTTCTTTGGGAATGTGGATCATTCCAAGGTCAAGAATGGATAAGAAGTTTCAAAAGGTCTCGAGAAACATACATGCCCCGAATCGAGATGGCTCAATAGCGGTTAGCTTTCTTTTAGGAGCAAAGAGAGGCATGGATTGATGCAATCCAAAGCAGTAACGGTAAAGTAACAGATTGGGAAGGATTCAAGGTTTTGTTTTATAACGAGTACTTCCCGACTACAGTACAAGATAGTAAGGCAAGTGAGTTTCTCAGACTTAAGCAAGGCACACACCAGACGGTATCTGAGTACACCAATAAGTTTAACGAGCTAGGACGGTTTTATCCCGAGCTGATGAGAGTTGAGGGGAGGAAGATGGCAAAATACAAGGAAGGACTAGCATATGAAATACAATCAGGGATGTTGGGTTTCACAGCCAAGAATATGGCTGAGCTTACGAATAAAGCTTTGGAAGTTGAGACTTTCAGGAAGAGAGCCACAGTGGTTGTCAACAACAAAAGAAATTTTGGGACGAGCCAAGGCAGTTATCGGGGAGCGCCTCAACAAAATGCCAAGAAGACTACAGTTTCTACGGCAGCTAAAGCCCCAAGCAATACACCACCTTGCCCCAAGTGCAACAGAAATCATACAGGAGAGTGCAAGCAGAGTAGTAACGGTTGCTATGTTTGTGGTGAGCAGGGACACTTTTCCAGAGCGTGTCCGAACAGAGGGAATAAGAGTGGTTCGGGTCAAGGTAGCGGAATGAGTGGTCCAAGCCGACCTGCTCGTGTGTTTGCTGCTGATGCCAGAGATACAGAGCCCGAGGATGACGTTATTTCAGGTACCATGTTATGGTTTTATTCTTCTATTAAGATATTTTATAGCGTGAGTCCTTTTCATGTTATAAGTGTATTTTAAATGAATGAATATGCATGCTAGGTATGATAATGTTAGGTGATCTAGTGGTCAGGGCTTTGTTTGACACGGGAGCGTCAAATACTTTTGTGTCAACCAAGGTAGCTAAGAAGTTGGATTTACCTTCAGAACCTTTAAGAAATACTCTGGAAATAACTACACCGTTAGGGAAGGTGACAAGGGTGACTAGGATGATACCTCAAGTGGAAGTTCGAGTTGGACCTTATCGATGTAAGAGTGACTTTACAGTTTTGGACTTCTCGGATTTTGATGTAATCCTCGGAATAGATTGGCTATCCGAGAATCATGTTCACTTGGACTGCAAAGAGAAGAAAGTGACCTTTAAAATACCCGGGAAATCAGATAAGACATATCAGGGTAATGTGTACAAGCCGAGTAAGAAGAAACATCCGATCATATCAGCGGTTAAGGCAGTAAGGGCTTGTCAGAAGGGTTGTGAAGGCTACTTGTTGTATGCAGTGGACGTGGAACAAGTGAAGCCTAAGTTAGAGGAGACTCCTATAGTGAGGGAATACCCGGAAGTATTTCCAGAAGAGTTACCGGGAAACATGCCGGACAGAGAGATAGAGTTTGAGATTCAGTTGATACCGGGAGCGGCACCAGTTGCTAAGGCACCCTACAGAATGGCCCCGGCTGAATTAAAGGAGTTGAAAGCTCAACTTAAGGATATGCTTGAGAGGAACATAATTCAGCCCAGTACCTCGCCATGGGGAGCTCCAGTGTTGTTTGTGAAGAAGAAAGATGGCAGCATGAGGATGTGTATCGACTATAGAGCACTGAACAACCTCACCATCAAGAATAAGTATCCTCTACCAAGGATTGATGATCTGTTTAATCAGTTGCAAGGTAAGAAAGTGTTTTCCAAGATCGCCCTGAGGTCCGGATATCATCAGTTGAAGGTTAAGATAGCGAGATATACCAAGACGGCTTTCGATGACGAGATATGGACATTATGAGTTCCTTGTTATGCCTTTTGGACTCACTAATGCTCCATCTGCATTTATGGATTTGATGCAGCGAGTTTTCATGCCGTACTTGGATAAGTTCGTGATAATGTTTATAGACGATATCCTAGTTTACTCTAAGGATGAGAAAGAACACGAGGAACACTTAAGGATAGTGTTGGACACACTGAAGAAGAATCAGTTGTACGCAAAGTTTTCTAAGTGTGACTTTTGGTTGGATCGAGTGAGTTTCTTGGGTCATGTAATTTCTGGAGATGGTATTCAGGTTGATCCGGCAAAGATCGAGGCAGTTGAGAATTGGCCCAGACCTACTTCAGTGTCAGAGGTGAGAAGTTTTCTTGGGTTGGCTGGTTACTACCGGAAGTTTGTGCAAGACTTTTCAAAGATAGCTACTCCGCTCACCAAGTTAACACAGAAAAATGTGAAATTTGAATGGACTAGAGAGTGTGAAATAGCTTTTCGACGCCCGAAAAGGAAGTTGACTACGGCACCGCAGTGTTAGCGCCCGAGATTTTTGATAACTATGATGTTTACACGGATGCTTCGGGACGTGGTTTGGGTTGTGTGTTGATGCAAGGAGGAAAAGTGATAGCTTATGCATCTAGGCGAATGAAGGTGCATGAGAAGAATTACCCGACACATGATCTAGAGTTGGCGGCTGTAGTTTTTGCCTTAAAGACTTGGAGGCATTACTTATATGGAGTTAAAGCAAGGATCTTCACCGACCATAAAAGTTTGAAGTACTTCTTCACACAAGAAAACCTGAATATGAGACAGAGAGATGGTTAGAGTTTGTGAAGGATTACGACTGGACATTCAATACCATCCGGTAAAGCGAATGTAGTGGCGGATGCTCCGAAAGCAGAAACCGGTGTTCGCAGCTTTCTAGTGTTGAGGTAGTGGCGAGAAAGGTTAGATGGGTTAGAAATCGAAGCTTTGACCGATTGAAGACCGGCGCTTTGTGGCACCATTGTTGGCAAGGTCGAGTTGTTAGATGATATCGGGGAAAACAAGATGAAGATCCGGTTTGGTTGACTCAAGCGAGTTGCTAGAAAGAAGCCTACGGTCGGTTATATGCTTGATAAGAGTGGGAATCAGGTATCGGGATCGTCTATGTGTACCTAATGTTGGCGACTTGAGACAAAGAGTTATGGAAGAAGCACATAGAATAGCTTTCGCGGTTCATCCGGTGCTACTAAAATGTCTGAGAGACTTAAAGGAAAGGTTTTGGTGGCCCTCGATGAAAGTGGAAATAGCCAAGTTTGTGGCCGAGTGTGACGTATGTCAGAAGGTTAAGGCGGAACATAGAAGACCCGGTGGAATGCTTAAGCCATTGGATATCCCTGAATGGAAATGGGATAAGATCACAATGGATTTCATCACCGGATTACCTAAGACTAAGGGAGGGCATGATGCGATTTGGGTAATTGTGGATCGGTTGACCAAATCTGCCCATTTCCTACCATATAAGGTTGACATGCCGTTGAAGAAGATGACGACACTATATCTGGACAATATAGTGAAACTACACGGAGTCCCTATCTCGATAGTTTCAGATCGTGATACGAGATTTGTCAGTCGGTTTTGGAAGAGCTTGCAAGAAGCCTTCGGGACTAAGTTGGACTTGAGCACGGCTTTTCATCCTCAGACAGATGGACAGTCTAAAAGGACCATCCAAACGCTCGAGGACATGTTGAGAGCTTGCGTTTTGGAGGTAGGCGGATCATGGGATGACTACCTTCCGGTAGCAGAATTTGCCTATAATAATAGTTTTCACGCGAGTATAGGCATGCCGCCGTTTGAAGCGTTGTATGGGAGAAGATGTCGCACGCCATTGTTTTGGGATGAAGTCGGAGAGAGACAGATCACAGGGCCTGAAATGGTAGAACAAGCAAAGGAGAGGGTTCAGTTGGTCAAGAAGAATCTGAAGGTAGCTCAAGACAGGCAGAAAAGTTGGGCAGACGTACGAAGGAGACCTCTCGAGTTTGAAGTTGGTGATAGAGTTTACCTCCGGGCTTCGCCAATGAAAGGAGTGAAACGCTTTGGACAAAAAGGAAAGCTAAGCCCAAGGTATGTTGGACCTTTTGTGATTCTGGAAAGAGTTGGGACGTTAGCATATAAGCTTCAGTTGCCGGAATCAATGTCGAGAGTCCATAATGTGTTTCACGTCTCAATGTTGAAAAAGTGTCTGACGAAGAATGATGTTGAAACTATGGTTGATCCGGAGATCTTACAAGATAACCTAGCTTATGACGAGACCCGATTAAGATCTTAGCCAGAAGGAAAAGATGATTAAGAGACGGATGGTTCCTTTGGTGTTAATTCATGGAGTAATCACTCACCCGAGGAGGCAACTTGGGAGGTTGAAAGCGATATGATCAATGAGTTCCAAGAGTTTGTTGAATTACTAGGTATGTTCAAGTTTCGAGGACGAAACTCCTTTTAAGGGGGAGAATGTAATATTCCGATTTTCGGAAAGTATGAGACGTGTCTTTTGCGAAAACGAAATATTGGGTTCGGTTTCCTTTTTATTCGAGATATATATATGGGACGTTTATATATATATTTTGAGAATATGTATATATTTTGCTTGAGGATCAAGTGTAATTTCATGGAATTTAGGGAGTTAATGGCAAGGGATTAATGAGAGGTTATTATTTTGGGAATTACCTCCCATTTATCAACAAGGGAGTTACATTTTCAAGCATTCACGTTAAAATTTAAGGAGAGAGAGAGCATCCTGAGTTTGTTCTTGAGGCAAGAAGAAGGAGAGCATACTTTTGCAAATTCCCGGTGCGTTCTTTAGCCGATTAAAGTTCCGTTTGAAGCAGGAGCGTCGTGGGGAGACAAGGCCCGTTTTGATACCAGAATATCCCTGTTTCGTTGAGGTAAGAATACAGCCCTGGTTTGGTTTCATCTTGTTCGGTAATGTTTGGGGTGAAAGCTTCATCTTTCTTGTAGTTTTTGTTGATAAAACCCCAATCTCAAGTGGTTCTTGGTTTGGTTGTGTTTTGGATAGGTCTTGTTGGAATCTCTCAAGTTTATCTCAGCTTTTACGAGTTTTGGAGCAGCTTTGGGGCTGCAGAGGTAAGAGAAACCGCCCATGAATTCAATCGTTGGTTATAAGGATTTGCTCTTGTTTTAAGGCTTTTGGTGTTAGAATTATGAAATGTTGTTTTGGTTAATGACTCTAGTTGTTATGGTACGATTAGATGTGGTCTCTTACGTTTATGGTGTTGATTATCTACATCGTTATTTGATTGAAATACGACCTGGAGTTTGAATGATGAAGTTTAGGGTTCTAGCCGAACCTAGTTGGACGGGCGTCCGGTACTTAGGACGGGCGTTCACCTGGGGTATATCTTGGACGAGCGTCTGGCTTAACCAGACGGGCGTCTGAGGTGCTATTCTTGGTTCAGGATTGAAATGGTTTTGGGTGGACGGGCGTCTGAGTATTCTGGACGGGCGTCCAGCCTTAGCCATTCCTCAGACGGGCGTCTGGTATCACTGGACGGGCGTCTGAGGGGTCTTTTTGGATTCAGGATTGAAACTGTATTAGGTGGACGGGCGTCCACTACCTTGGACGGGCGTCCAAGTCCTTAAACGGGCGTCCAGCTTTATTTTGCCTTTCTTTCTATGTTAGTTGTTGTTCAGCCTTATAAACATGCTTTATCTATATGAGACCTTTATATGTGATATGTTAAAAAGGTATAAACTTAGACAAGCCTCGAATTGAGCTTCGATTCGCTCAGCTTAAAACACCGAATGTACTCTTAAAGGGAGTTGAAGTTCGGATCCGCCGGAAGAGCATGATAGGCTTGTGCTTTGATGAATTAGCATTCATCAATGTCTGTGGTACGTGCTAGGACTTGTCCGTGTCTAGTGGTCTAGGAAGAGAGTAGTATGTGTGAGGGAGATTATTTGAAAATACTCAGGCTGGCTAGTTAATAACTTAATAAATAACGTACATGACTAGTAAAAGATTAAACAACATGTCTCTCTTGGCTAGGCACCAGTGCTAAATCGCGATGCATGTGCTACCTCTCTGGTTAGGTAGAGGAACTCCGTAGGTCCAAGGACCCTGAGTACGGAGGGATTCTGCTGAGACGCGCGTGCTATCGGAGTCTACATTTTCTAGACTTCGTGGATATTGGTGTGATCCACTAATATGTTGCAATAGAGTGTTCCCAAGGTAGAATAACTCTGTAGGTCAATGACCCTAAGTACGTAGGACTCACGAGGTGGATGCGCGTAGTGCCCTTGAGTGCGGTTGTAACATAGATAGGCTAAGTTAGAAACAGTTAGTCACGACGTGTTGATGAGCATGAAGTGAACCCTAGATTGAGTCGGTCTCACTTAAATAACTAACTAAACATTTATCTTTTCTTTATAACTATGATTGCTTTCATAGCTTCTCTTTCTTTCTAAGTACGTTGT
This sequence comes from Gentiana macrophylla, assembly GCA_026214975.1. Lineage (NCBI taxonomy): Eukaryota > Viridiplantae > Streptophyta > Magnoliopsida > Gentianales > Gentianaceae > Gentiana > Gentiana macrophylla. The sequence goes on from CM047806.1 coordinate 136,489,458, forward strand.
ACTTACCTCGAATGCATACTTTTCTATGTGTTTGGGGACGAGAAGACGAACAGGTCTTTGAGGAAGAGTTCGACGACGACCTTTGAAGGCGATCGTTGAAGTTCAAGATGTTTATGTTCTGCTTTTCTTTGGTTGTACTTTCACTACTTTTAAGGTAGACGTTTGGTTTTATCTAGATTCATCGTACTTGTTGTGTTGGGATTTCGTACTTTTCCAAATGTAATAATTTACATTTCTACCTTTAGATTTCTTTTCTACTCTTTAATTTTGGGAAAAATTTTATATACCCGAGTTTTGCTTCCGTTTTGCCTTTGATTTGATACGACGTAGTAGAGGCTTACGTATAAAATGAATTTACTTTTATTTTATACGTGCCGAACGTTCCTTTTCCGGATAAGTACTCGGTGTCCGGGAACGGGGCGTTACATAAATAATTAGGGCTTTAGCATTATATTTATTTCCGGTTGTATCCCTAGTGTAATGCATATATAAACACATCATTGTATCATTGATTATTCATGGAATGAACAATATTTTACTCTAATATGGTATCGGAGCCATTATACTTGTTTCTCATGAATTCCCTCCTCCCTTCTCCTATCCAACTCCTGTAGCCTCTCAAAAAAAAAAAAAAAAACAAACAAACCCTAGCCCTACACCCTCCCTATGTCTTCTTCTTCTTCCTGCACAATTCCTTCTAAACACCTCTCGATAATTATGGTCAAGCTACACCACATCTCGAACTACTTCCGCCGATGCCACAGTCACGGCACAATATCCCAGCTTCATCCCCTCCTCTAGCTTTCATCTCACGAAACTTACCCGCCAGAATTTTCCTCTTTGGGGTGCCCAAATTCAGCCCTACCTCCGCGGGCAAGGTGTTCTCGGTTACGTTGATGGATCGATCTCTCCTCCCTCCAAGACCATCACGACGGACGGCACAACCAAGGTGAATCCGGCTTATCTTCATTGGGTCAAGCAAGATAGCTTGATCCTTAGCACTATTACATCGTCCCTCTCAGATGATGTCCTTTCCCAGGTATATACGGCTGAGACGTCCGCAGAAATTTGGAAAGCGTTACACACATCCTTTGCTTCACAATCCCGAGCCCAACTCGTTCATCTATGAACGAAGCTTGCCTCCACCAAGAAAGGTACAATGTCCGCCACCGATTATTTTATGACAATAAAACGAATTACCGATGAACTCAACTTGGCCAGTCACCCCATGAATTCCGACGACATTATTGCATATGTACTTGCTGGTTTGGGATCAGATTATGAGTCTCTTGTTGCGTTGCTTTCCACACAATCTAATATTACTCTTGATGAAGTCTTCTCGCTATTACTGACTACTGAAGCAAGGATTCAGCACAATTCCCCGTCACCTGTGTCTTCTCCGGTTCCTACTCCGGCCATGCACCCCTCAGCAAACTTTGCAGCTTCTTCTGGGTCTTCTTCTTCGACTTCCCAGGGCTACCCTACCCGCAATCGTGGACAACAACAATCTCATTGTGGTAATTCTTCCGGCTATAACTCAAATCGAGGCCGGGGGCGCGGACAGCAACAAAGTCGTGGACGTGGCCCTGCTCAAGGACGAGGGCAACCTAATTCAGGCCCCCCGGTTCAATGTCAGCTGTGTGATAGATGGGGGCACTCGGTTCATGACTGTTGGTATCGGTTCGATTCGATGTTTAACCCACCTCGGCCCAATCGTCCTCCTCAAGCCAATTTTGCTCAACACTCTCAACTCAATGAATGGGTCGCAGACACCGGTGCAACACACCACACTACCAACAATCCCCGCAATTTAAACCTCTCCGCTGATTCTTATCACGGCCCGAATGACTTTATATCGGTGACGGTACAGGCTTCCTTAAAGATGGCCTCTATCACTTTTCGTCGTCCTTCAACCACTCTCCAACCTAAGCTCTTGTCACCCGTCGCTCCTCCGTCACTCAATGGCATCAACGTTTAGGGCATTGTTTGTTTCCCGTTTTGCGTCAAATTTTGAATTCCAATAAAATCTCGGCACCAAAGATCTCCGCCCCAACATCCGCATGCGTGTCGCTTGTCAAATGGCTAAAAGCCATCGTCAGTCATTGCCTCTGTCGTCTTTTACTGCTTCTCGTCCTTTAGATTTGGTTTATTCTAATGTATGGGGCCCATGTGCCGAGGATTCTATTTATGGCAATAAATACTATGTTAGTTTTCTTTATGATTACACTAAATTTTTGTGGCTTTACCCTTTACGTTTGAAATATGATGTCGAATCGATCTTTACTCAATTTAGTGCCTTGGTGGAACGTCAATTTACCACTAAAATCAAGTCTATTCAAACTGATTGGGGTGGGGAATATCGTCGGCTAAATACTTACTTCAAATCTATTGGCATTGATCATCGTTTATCTTGCCCTCATACGTCCGAACAAAGTGGTGTCATTGAGCGACGTCACCGTCACATTGTCGAAACTGGCCTTGCTCTCCTGGCTCAATCCAATCTTCCGCTCCCCTATTGGGAGGATGCTTTTCTCACCGCCACCTACATCATTAATCGACTCCCCACTAAAGTCCTTGCCAACAAATCTCCCTTCGAAATGGTCTACCATCGTCCTCCTGACTACTCATTCCTTCGGGTCTTTGGGTGCGCCTGTTGGCCCTATCTTCGTCCTTACAATAATCATAAGACAAACTTTCGCTCTAAGACTTGCATCTTCCTAGGTTACAGCCCTAGTCATCATGGCTACAAGTGCATTGACCTTGCTTCTGGTCGCGTTTATATCTCTCGCCATGTGGTATTCGATGAAGCTTCCTTCCCTTACACCGCTTCCTCGACCACCCCCTCCTATACTCCTGAAACATGCATACTTCCCTCGGCCATCACCTTGCCGCCACCACTACCATCCACCCCACCGACCCACCCCCATTCGAGTCGTCCCACCCCCCATCCGAGTCGTCTCCTACTCCTTTGGCCACTGGTCATCCTCCGTGCTCTCCACCCGACCCCTCTCCTCTTTCCACGGACCTCTCTTCCACCTCTACCTCGGCTAACTCCCATCCTACTCCGCCTGCTCAACATCAAATGGTCACCCGCTCGAAAACCAATACTCTTAAGCCTAAACGTCTCGATCCTGACTTTGTTCGTTACCCACTTCCCAAAGCTCTCACTGTTACCACCGATCCTTCTGAACCTACCTCTGTTACTGAAGCCTTGAAACACCGAGAATGGAGGGATGCCATGAGAGATGAGTTTAATGCTTTGGTCCAAAATGATACTTGGGATCTTGTTCCGTATTCTCCGCACTATAATCTTCTCGGGAATAAATGGGTTTTTCGCATTAAGCGTCATGCTGATGGTCATATTGAGCGCTATAAGGCGCGTCTTGTAGCCAAGGGCTTCCATCAAGAAGCTGGTGTGGATTTCTCTGACACGCTTTAGCCCGTGGTTAAGCCGGTTACTATTCGTACTCTCTTATCACTTGTTGTCTCACATAATTAGTCTGCTTCGACAAAGTTGATATTCAGAACGCCTTCCTGCATGGGTTTCTAAATGAGGACGTCTACATGCAGCAGCCGCAGGGTTTTCGTCATCCTGACTATCCTGATCATGTCTACAAACTTAAGCGCAGTCTTTATGGCCTTCGTCAGGCCCCTCGTGCTTGGTTTTCCCGCTTTACGGATGTTCTTCGCCAGTATGGGTTTCGACCTTCCAAGGCCGATACCTCCCTCTATATCTACCGCCATGGTTCACACTCTATTTTTGTATTGATTTATGTTGATGATATATTGCTTACAGGTACTTCCGCATATCTTCTTCAGAGCATCATTGATCACTTATCTACCCACTTTCCGGTTAAGGACCTTGGGTCCCTTTCTTATTTTCTTGGGGTTGAGTCTATTCCCTCTGTTGATGGCCTTCTTCTCAGTCAGCGTAAATACATCCATACATTATTGCAGCGGGCTGGCATGGAAAATGCCAAGCCTTGTGTGACACCGATGGCTTCTTCCTTGCGTCTTAGTCGCCTTGACGGCCAACCATTTTCTCGATGCTTCCTTTATCGCAAAGATTGTTGGCGGTCTTCGTGATCTTGGTTTTACTCGTCCGGACATTGCGTTCGCGGTTCACAAAGTTAGCAAGTTTATGCATGCCTCGGGACACTCATTGGGCTGCGTTAAACGTATCCTCCGTTATCTTAAGCATACTATCTCTCGATGGTCTTCTTCTCTCGGTCTCCGGGTCCGACGCAAGCTTTCACGGATGCCGATTGGGCGTCTGACCCTGATGATCGGCGTTCGATTGGTGCGTATTGTATCTTCCTTGGTTCTAATCTTATCAGTTGGCGTGCTAAACAACAAGCCACTGTCGCCAAGAGTAGCACCGGAGCAGAATACAAGGCTCTTTCCCATGCTTCCGCCGAGTTGCGCGTGATCACGCCAACTCGCTTCGTGATATGTTAATTGATCTTCCTCATCCACCTACCTTGTGGTGCGACAACATTGGGGCCACCTATCTCACCGCTAATCCGGTTTTCCATGCCCGCACCAAACATATTGAGATTGATTTTCACCATGTTCGCGAGTTGGTTGCTTCTAAGCAGTTACGGGTTGCTTTCATCCCTCCAAAGATCAATCAGCCGATATTCTCACTAAGCCACTTGGCCATGTTCGGTTCATGGATTTAAAGTCCAATCTCCATGTCCATTCCATTCCCCAGGATTGCGGGGGACGTATTGACGGCACTTCCAATCTTGAAGAACAAGTCTCGGCTAAATAATTAGGGCTTTAGCATTATATTTATTTCCGGTTGTATCCCTAGTGTAATGTATATATAAACACATCATTGTATCATTGATTATTCATGGAATGAACAATATTTTACTCTAATAGTGCTAACCTGCTGGTGCTTGGGGTGAATGCTAATAGTACAACTAAATTGGGGTAAAAGCACCACGAATTGATTTTTATTTTTACAATTATTCCAATTCACCTTATATCTTGTTTAGAAAGGCGCGTGTTAAAAGCGCACCACGAATGATCTACCTGTCCTCACACTCTCAAAGTTACAAAGCTTGGAAATGAATGAATTATTCATTCGACTCTGCTGTATATAAAGGTCCAATTAATGTTGGGTTTAGTTTAACCACATCCCCATCCTTCTCTTTTATATTGATTGGTATTATATATTATTATGCTTGCTTGTGTGGGACTGTGGACCTAATGATCATCCTTTTCCCCTTTTGGGAAATACTTGTGTGGTGTCTCCACACGTGTGGTTCAATATGAACAACACAGTTTTATTCTGTATTTAAACTGTGTGGTTCTGATTGTTTCACCCGTCATTTCACCTCATAATCCCATCTCCACACAAGTATTTCCCGATTTTGCACCCCTTTCCACTTGAAACTCAGCCATAAAGCATTCAAGGTTTAATGTTCATTTTCACAACTACATTCCACTAGCAGCATGTATCTGTATCCGTGCAACCTAATCCTAAACCCCAATACACGAAGAAAAAAAGAAAAAAAACAGAATATCGTGCAAATGTCACGTTCTCATTGGTCTAGTGCATCAAAGACTCCTTCACATAGTAAGGGGGAAAATAAAGTATAATACAACTGTCGTCATCGGAAGGTTGTATCAGTTGACATACATCATATCCTTTCATTTGTACTCTCTTTTAACATTACAAAACTGTGTAGTACAATGACATGAAATTGAGCACGTCATTTGATGCGATCTCCCTACAACAGACAGTTGTATTAGGAGAAAATCTCTCTGAAACACTACCAAGTCTGATCACCTATATAAGCTCTTCCCCCTCCATAACTCAGATGTTACATTTTCACCTCCCACTTCACTTTTAGTATACTGGAAAAAAAAACATGAAGCTAATCATGAGCTCAACTTCTTTTCTCATCCCTATTCTCCTACCATTTTTACTGATCACCACTACTCTACCCTCTGCCATGGCACAAACTTGCCAAAGAAGTTGTGGTAGCATACCAATCAAATATCCATTTGGTACAGGCCCTGGATGTGGTGATCCACACTTTCAATCTTTCACATTTTGTAACCAACAGCAACAACAACTCTCCTTCTCAACACACACCGGTTGTTATCCTATAACTTCCATTGACTATACCAACCAAATCATCTACATAACCGATCCCTCTATGTCAACTTGTTCTTGTACACAACCAAGTAAAGGGTTCAGCTTAGATTGAATGCACCCTTTTCTTTTCATGACACTACCGTTTTGCCCTTCTCGATTGCTCTGTTTCCTCTTCGCCTATATACAAATCCATTAACAACAATAATGGTTCAAACACCTCCTCTGTTTTTCCTTTATGTGATTCACATGGTGCTGATGTTTGTAGCCTTCTGTATTCTTGCCAAGCTGTTAGTAGACTTAACATCCCTATATCCACGTGTTGCGTTTATACACCGGTTGATCTTGGACCCTCGTTTGAAATGGACTTACAGAAGCTGCAGTGTGCAGCTTATTCAGGATTGTACGATTTCAATGGTCAAGAATCAAATCCTGATGCATGGAAATATGGGGTGGCTCTTAAGTATAAGTTTAACTTTGATAATGATTATCCAACAGTTTGTGCAGCTTGTGAGAAGAGTAATGGAGTATGTGGATATAAAGTTGGACAGTATAATTACTTTTCATGTAACTGTCCTGGTGGTGGTGGATTTAACACTACAACTGATTGTTACTATGGGGGGGCAACTTGGAGTGAAGGTTTGATACTAGTAACCCAAATGACTGTTAGGTTTGTTTTTCTATGTATATTACTCCTTTTCTACTAGTATCATTTTATATCCTTGATAATGCTAGTATTTTAGGTTTGTTTTTCAGATCTTTGTCTATGGTTTTCATTCATCCTTCTTATTATATATGTTCTAAATTAATGAAGATGGTCACCCTTTTTTTTTTTTTTTTTTTCTTCTAGTTAATCTGTATTGTAACATGGTGATGGAATTCAATTCTTAGTGCATGAGGTGATGGTAATGTCAGAAGTGTGTTTTGCCAATAAAATGTGAGTCTGTTTGTTGTGACTGTAAGGGCAAAACCGTCTAATTGCTCTGATAGGAGCAATTCATCTCTCTCTCTCTCTCTCTCTGGCATTCATGTTAAGCCTAGAGCCTGGGGTAAGTTGTAAATACAAGGAATATGGTTGTGGTTGTTTCCAAAATATATGGCATTCAAATAGGGTAGATCTCAAAACACAAAAACATTATGCATGTCTATTTATTGTAATCATCCAAAGAGTTGAACCCACCTACTGTTTTTTCTTCTTTTGAAGCATAGATGTCATCTTAGCACTATTGCATGTTGTCTTATGAAATATATTTGGCAATTGTTATTGGCATCACAACGAATCAACTTTCAGGACACTACACTAACATTCGACCTATGAAAAGTTGAATGTAAACTCAACATTCCACTTTGTAGAGGTTGAATGTCCATTTTCAAAGGTAAAGCAACGTTTAATAGCAATTTGGGTTTTCATGGTCTTTAATTGTACAAGAATTTGCTAGAAATTGTTCTTCTCTGAGAATATATTCCAACAAAGCACGACCATACAATTTTTTATTTGTTATTTTTTCATTTAAAAACCATAGAGAGTATGTATGTGTCATACAACTTGCAAAGTTATGATTTTTTTTTATTTTTTTTCACCAGAAGAATCGATTCTATGAAGAAAATAAAAAATATAATGGTTAACATTTTAAAAAAGGGAATAGCTTTCATCTTCTAGCTAGGCATCTTGGCTTTCTATCAAGAAAGAATCATCACTTTAATATAAAAAAAGTTGATTTTCTTGAAAAGATTCATCAAATATTTATTATATTCACAGGGAAAAACACAAGGGTCAACAAATCATTGCATTTGTTCTCAATTATTACAAACAGCTATTTAATTAGCTCATGTTATAATGACTTCCCATGTAGACTAGTAGTTGTAAGTACTACCAAAACATAACCTAGGAAATACCAAAAATAGCCCCACATAGTAAGCCCTTCAACTAAAATCAATAATACATGGAACACCAATCACCCTTTTTCTTCATTTCTGTTTCTTCAGCACTGGCTATGATGTAGTATTAGCAGATTGGGGCAAAGAGGAAACTGCCTGAAACAAGGACAATATCACAAACAAACATCATTTCATAACTCGAAATGTTACATAATATTTTGTGTGCGTATATTAGCCTTTGAAAAATATTGTTTCCGAGCTGAGAGTTTGAGTTTGAATGTGCTCGAAATTTCATCAAGTACAAATTGAGCCAAACTCGAGCTGAGTTGGAGCATTTTTTTTCATGCTAGAACGAACTCGAGCTGAGTTTGAGCATCACATTTTTTAATGGTTGCTTGATTCGATCAGTAAATGCTTGATTTGGCTCCCATGCTCGATTACACCCCTACTTACATGAGACAAGCTCCCATGTTGTGGCAAGGTAAGGATTATACCATAGTAAATTACTTATAATCAAGTTTTAACCTATTTGATCATTACAACTAGCACAAGATTAACATGAAGAAAGTAGAAGAGAAAAAAAAAAAAAAAAAAAAAAAAAACCTGCATTTGCTCCCCAGAGGAAGTATTTTGATCATCTTTGGTTACTGGATCACCTCTGAAGGTTACAAGCATGACACAGCCACTAAGAAAAGTACAGTCAAGAATGAAGTGATTTGGGTTAAAATCTTAATATGCTTACACTGCATCGTCTCTTTCGAAAATGTGTCGGTTTCCCTTTTCTTGGGCATCTCTATGACAAAGCATATACATTAACACTACGAAAATAAGCACATCAACCAGTGGATAAACAGAGCTTTAAGTCTACGTACGTCGTCGCGTATACTTACAGTGCATTCTCTTCACCAGAATTTATCTGTCCCTCTTCAGTTATCTGGACATCTTCAAAGCTGTTAAGCATATACATAAGAGCCATTCAAAACTATTCCAAATGATCTGATGCCAATTTTCATGTCTTTAAAACACAATATCCTTGAAACATATAGCGAGTAGCTGTCTAGATATAACATTATCGAACACTAGGCTTGAGCTTTCCCCAATGAAAAAAAATTTAAAGAAAAGAACAATCAATCTATGTGAAACAAGTAACATAGCTACCTGTTGAGTTCATGTTCCATTATCGTTAAACCTCTCTCCTGACCTTCCAGTAACAAGGAAATCGCTCTTTTGTTCTGGATTAAGATTGCAAGGTGACAGCTATTATTTCAGAAATAATAAGGCGATGCGCACAAATTAAATATGGAAATATGTCAAAATGTGGATGAAAATATTGAAATATGTCAAAATGGGGGTGAAAGTAATGTAACAAGATGGGGTGGGAAAGGCCTGAAAAGGTTTAATAGATGCTTTGCCACGTGCGATAATTTTAGCTGCTGGTATTTGCAGACCAAGAATGTAGCACAACTGATAACATGTATTATCAAAAACTACTATGTTGAGGCATAGCTTTCAGACCTGTTCATCCATGTGTGAGACAGCATCTTGAACTTTTTTCATGACAAAGCTCAAATTTGCAACTTCAAATTGTAATGCCTGATCAATAAACATTCCAGAGACATGTGTGAATAAAAAGCCATTTGAGAGGATGAAGAGCTTTGTGATAGAGTGCATACCTTTTTCTCGAAGATTAAGCTCTCAACAAGTATTTCCTTATCAGACGAATCTTTCTGAAGGTTCGCTTGTTAAGGTACTTCAGTGATAAACATATACTCAACCAAGTTCTAAAATCCACAACAAGAAAACTGATTCGAACCAAGACCACAAAATCACAAAGAGTAGAACACAAGGATATTTGACAACCCACTGTCCTTGCCCTTGCTTGCGAATTTTCACTATATTTTTGTGCATCTAGCTGGGCTTCTAAATTAAAGATGACCTTGTCCTTTCTTGTAAGTTCCTCTTCATTGCTTCGTAGCTTGGATTCCAATGTGTTTATTTTCTCTGCAAAGCATTATGAGAAAACCTTTGGCACATATAAATGATATAATATATTGGAAGGACATATCCGCCGAAATGAGAACAAAATCAGTTTATAGACAGAAAACCTGCCTATTCATTAAAGTTATAAAGAATCAAAATCAAGAAATGGATATTTTTAGCCAACTATCATGTACTTGAAGATCATTAGAAGAATAAGAGTTTGAGTGAATTAAAAAAAAATCATCTTATTGATAAATGTGGTGTACCAAGAAAGCAGCAAAACAATAAGCATTACCAATGAAGAGTTTTTCCAGGTCAGTGATCACGTCAACCTTTCTCTTCAATGCTGTGACTGAATGAAAGAAATGAAACTTAAGAAAGGAAAATTACCGATGTTGTTCTTTAAATAAGGTATAAACTGGACTATGGAGCTACCGACTAAATTTTGAAACCTGCAGAAGAAAACTCAAGAGCTACATGCCTACTTCCTCTCTTTCTTTTAAGGCGGAATCTGCATTCTCCACAGTCTTCGTGATAGATATCACCTCTTTCTCAAATGCCTCCACCAGTAATAAATGTGACTTGACCTTTTCAGAAAGAAATAGTATCTGCTTATCTCTGGCTTCAATCTTTTGTCTCATTTCTCCAAAGGAGTGCTGCAAATCAATAATACATAACTGTCAATTGAGCAGATGCAGCAGTTGAAGAACAAGATCACAAGAAGACCTCAATTTGATAAAACTAAATAGAATGTCGGTAGTGCCACAGTTTTGGGAGGAAACAAAAGGTGGGTAAAAGCAATGCTATACACCTATTTGTCAGCTACTAAAGCAAGCAGTGCAAAACCTTTCCATAAGATAGCAGAACCATAGATTGCATTTGTCTAGCAATGCCAGTGACTAATTGAACCGAAATACAGTTCTTCCCTGTTTTCCCGTAACATCAACTATAGATGCAGCCATGACCAAATTGTAGAATTGAAGGTATTTCTTCCATTATTCTACAAACATCATAATAAAAATGCTGCTCAAAATATAAGGATAAAGATAACACACGGCACGTGAGAATGTGAACGCTGAACAGGCATTCCTCATAATCCATCATTAAAAGCAGGGTATGACCAATTGAAAGTTCTTGAATTTGGTCGTCAAACATAAAAAAGAACACAAAGAATGGAAACACGTAAGTTTATTAAACTAACAGAGACACAGATAAGAATAAACTGTTGCAAATTATTTTCTGAGCCATATAGATTCAACCGAAAAGCAGCATGACATTCCTAGCTGGGCTTAAAAATAAAGTCAACTACTCTCACTTGGTTCAGATGTCCCAAGGGTATCTCTTCACACAGGAGCACCGGTTTAACTCCTCCAACATACCTTATGGGGCAAGGTTTGAATTCATGAGATCCTATGTTCTTATTACCTGCCTTCCCCAATATGGACCCTAGCAAAACACTTAAATGGATGTTTAAATAATACCATACATTGTTCCTGTTAAGCAGCTTCTTCACGGACACTACACGTGAATAGACTCAGCAAGACAACAAGAGTTAACTTAAAAAGTAAAGAAACCTCATAGGCTTTGACAAAACATTCTTTTGATTGCAGCAAGTTGCTTATAGTCTCCTTTAATCCCTTCTCCTGATTCTCTAGCATTTCAATTTCACTCTCGAGGCAACCTACCTGTAAACACCATACGAAACCAATTCAGAAAGGCCAGAACATGAACAATATAGATGGATGAATTTACAGAAGGTTAATACAAGTCTAACCTTTCTTTCGAGTTTTTGTCGAAGTTCAAAAGATGAATCTAGTTCCGCTTGCAGTTGAGTCAATTTTCCATTGAATTCTTCCTCGGCTTGCTTTTGTTTCTGGCGCCATTCATCAAACACCATTGGCACATGATCAGAGCTAACACTTTCAGCTACACATCAAACAGGTTAACGGATGAATTAAATTGGAACCTGAATCGTAAGTTGTAATTGCTCGTTAGCAGATCGTTCTCTTTCCTGCAATTGATTCAATACGTAAGAACAAGAGATGAGATAATAGTTACTGCGAAAAAATAACAATCTGATACTTTGAGCTGGTGAACTTCGGAGATCAGAGCACTAAGTTGGAGCTTGAATCTGGATACTTTTAGAAGCTCCATTTTCCTGCCACTCGTCACCGGATCTTGCTTATCTTATCTGTACGTATTTCCCATGCAATTACAATACCATAAGTAATGTTTGGATATAATAATTATCGATTTAAATGAATGTAATGCATCGTAATTCACGCCTTCTATAAGCATGTCAGTTTGACACGTGATCGAATTTAAGTATAGTAAAAGTTTGATAGAATTAAATTGAATACAATTTATAATAAGTGACACGGTAATAGAATAATTGTGGGTATAATTAATAGGATGGTGGGGCGTAATAGCTTGAGTGTTGGGGTGATATAAGGGTGGGGGAATGATAGTTGGACGGTTGGGGCAATGTATATAGTAAATGAGGATAGAGCGGTATGGATGAGAGATGAAATTAGTGGGAGAAGGTGAATTGGTATGATAAATGATTAGGGACTAGGTGATACGATTGAGGTCAAGATCGTTGAGGTGAGGTTGTTGGAGGTTAGGTGGGGTGTTATAAGCAGACGTTGAGTGGCTGGAATGAGTGAGGATCGGGTAAAGTGTGGATAAAGGTATGTTCTCGATCCGATGTTATGTTTCCAGGTTACACCAGAGCTCCTTTATCTTCTTTACCACCATTTATGACCGCTACACCTGCACCTTACACTTCATATACTCGACCCGTCACTCTTTTTGGTGGAACTCTCACTCAAACCTGTAACGTTAAGCTTGATAGATCGAACTATCTGTTGTGGAATTGCCAATTATACGTGGTCACAGACTTGATGGACATCTTTTTGGAACAACACCTTGTTCACCCCAGATCCTGAATTTTGGTTCTATCTATGGATCCGCTGTCAATCATACCTATGATGACTGGGTAGCTACTGATTCTCTACTTGTTGGATGGCTTAATAGCTCATGGTGACCGAAAGGTGCCTTGGTAAAACTATTGGATGCAACATCTGCTGTTGAGGTTTTGGAACACATTAGAAGTCCTTTTCAACAATAGATCCGAAGCTAGGATGCTTGAATACAAAGGGGCTTTAACCAGAACTGATAAAGGGACCAAATCTATGGTTGAGTACTTAGCTCTCATGAAATCGTATGCTGGTGGATTAGCTGCAGCATGGTACCCTATTACACCCTCAGAACTTATTCTTTTTGCCCTTGGAGGATTGGGAAAAGACTATGAATCTGTCATAGTCAATATCACATCTAGGATGGGCTCTCTATCCTGGCAGGAAGTCCAATCTCAATTAATCACTCATGAAAGGCTGCTGGCTCATTTTAATCCCTCAATTACTTTAGATGCACCTTCCCCTACTGCCCATTTGGCCACCCAAAAGCAAGGCAATTACAGGCCTAATACCAACAACTACAGGCCCTCTGATGGTCACAATGGTCAGGATTCTGGTAGGGGCAGAGGCAATATAGGTAGAGGTAGGGGTGGAAGAATTGGCAATAACACTGGTCCTAGACCTGTCTGTCAGGTGTGCATAAGGACAAGTCATATAGCAGCTAATTGCTATCATAGATATGACTCATCTTATACAGGACCTGCTCCAGCTATAACACAGGAAATGGAACTTCCTTTCAAAACACTGGACCTAGACCTAACTCTGCCTATATTGCTTCAGCAGATACTTTTATGGATCCAAGTTGGTATCTTTGATAGTGGAGCTTAGCCATGTTGCGGTGACCTCAATAGTCTTCATTTGAGCTCGTGGTATGAAGGATCTCGATGCACTTCACCAGTAGTAGCGGTGAGTCTCTCTCTATTGCTCATATTGGCCATTCTAATCTCCTTGGTAATGATAATTCAACACTGTCCCTTAATCATATCCTTCATGTGCCAAACATAACTAAAACCTTCTTAGTGTCTCTAAGTTAACTTCTGATAATCCTGTGTATCTTGAATTTCACTCCAATTGTTGTTTTGTGAAGGATCTAGCTACAAAGAAAATCCTGCTGGAAGGAACTCTTAAGAATGGCCTATACCAAATGCACTTTCCTGTGAACCTGAGCTCTCTTCACTCCAAAGTTCATGATGCTTCTCAGTCTGTCAATCTGAATAATGTCAAGAATGTTTCTCAATCTCAGTCTTGTTTTAGTCATCCTAAAGTGTTGGTTTGTAGTGAATTAAAAGGGCAGGGTATGGATATAGCCAAACTCGTACCCATTGCCATCCCTAAAAGTAATCACCATTTCTGACAACCAAGAAGTTAGAGGTGTTGGATACAACCCAATCAATATATTAAAAAAAGAATTGAAGCTTTCAGAAGATCTCCAAATATTTTTAGCATAAAATCATTGTCTAATTAGATTATCAAGATCCTCACTCTGATTATTACATCTTTGACCCAAATCAGAGTTATCATCTTTCTTTGTCATATTCTTTGTCGTTGTCTTTGTAACTTTTCTATTTTTATTATATGTTTTTGGTTGTGACGCCCCGTTTCCAGACACCGAGTCTCTATCCGGAAATAAACGTCCGGCACGTATATAACTCGTATTTATACCAAATTATATATGTAAGCCTTACAAATACGTCATCAGAGTATAATTGCGGAAATTAAAATGACTCGGGGAAACATACATAACTAGGGATAGAGTGGGAAATCATATGTCGATACCATTACAACATATATAGTTTGCGGAAACAACGATAATTCACAGGGCAAAATGCTACAAGATTTATCTTACAATACTTATACTCCTATAGCAAAAGATAGTCTATCGTATATTACATTCGTGGCCGCCCTATGCTAAGGCCAGCGAGACCCGGTCTTAAGCCCGGTGTGTCGGAGGGCCCACCAGATGCAGTTTTTTAAAAAAAAAAAAAATCGGGTAGATTTAATCCGATCCAACATAATATAATATGTTAATTTTTTTTTGTTGATAAAGACCCAAAATTATTTTACTCTAATTGATAAATGCCCCAATAAAAATATTTACTTGACCCAAAAAAAATAGATATATACAAACAAGTTTTAATTTATTATATATATCTATATTATATTAAAAAAAAGCACACACAAAAATAAATAAAACAAACAAAAATAGATAGAACTCATTTTTCACTCCTAAGTTCCTGACCTCCCTTCGATCCCCGCTTCGTTTCCCACTCTCTGCGGCTTGAGTCGTTGATTTTTTTATTTTATTTTTTTTGTTTTCCTTTCATTCTTTCAATTTCCCATTCATAAATGATAAATTCTGTTCTCAAATTCTCAATTGAGAAGATTATGGTTAATGAAATTGATAATTCTACTTTGATTAGTGATTTCGTCTCTAAATGTGTTGCAAGAGCGATCTTGAAATAGTAATATGTAAAAATGTTTTATGTATACGTATGAATTGGGTTTTTGTTTCTAAATATGCTAGAAAAGACTACTTTGTAGGCATGTTTTGAGACTATCAATAATGTTAGAAAAATGTGATAAAACAAACAGAATTGAATGATCTCCAAGGCACGTATAAAACGTTTCTTTAAAGAGGTTGATGGGTATAAATGATTCCACCACCTCAACAGTAAGAAACAACCCACTACGGCCACCCTCCGGCATGACAAGAGAGATCGCAAAAGCGGCGGCCCATCAGAAACCACCTCGCCGCGCCCAAAGCATTTGCGGTCCCAGGCAAGTGCAACAGATCCTGTGAATCTCATCCAGGCAGGTCAAGAAGGGTCGCCAAGGGGGCGAGGCCGGAGAAGGCTTGCTCCTTGCGACCTCAGAGAGATGGCCGCCGATTGATCCAGATCTTTTCCCCACTTGTGTCTTAGATATTTCGTCTTTCTTAGCATCTAAGTTAAACCTAGCTATTAGTAAAATATCTAATAGATTACTTATTCCCTAAGTTACCCACCTCTATAAAAGGGGTGGTCATTGTAAACTAGAAGAGGATGAAATATATGATATACACACTATACTTGCAAGCCAAGGCTCTCTCCATTCTCACTCCTCCATACCACCACCCGCCGGAGTAAACGCCACACACCTTAAATACAGCCGGATATCCACCGTCCATACACCGCAAGGACACCCGTGACGATTTAAACATCTTCAGTTGGCTCCGTTACCGGGAACAAAAAGCTTCATCAGTTCATAAAAACTACACACAATCCGAAAACGGCGGTCCATCTGACCGACTCCATCATCTAAAGATCACATCAGGTTGCCAGGAAGTCCGACCCAAGGCGAAATCTGATCATAAATAGTCAACCTATGGTGGGAAGCAAAGGACAACTGGACCCCCAAACTCCTGCGAGAGGCGTTGTACAAACACATATACAAGCTGACGCCGCGATAGAGACACAAGAGATTACGCAAGCGGGTGGGGAAGGATCACAAAGGGGAGTTTTGGCCCCTAGCGATGCCCGAAATTTGATAAATCGTGAAGGCTAAGTCAAGAGAGGTCGTGCTGTGCTTTGGATAGGAAAATCGAGAGGATCATCTCGATCGCAGCAAAGCCGAGGTCAACTCCAGGGCGAGCCGATCTCCAAGAGGATCCGGAGGTTGTGGAAATAAGGAATACGCGAGGTATGCGGAATTTATGTACCTAGCTAATTCCCGCCTAGTGGGCTGGGGCCAAACTCCAATGTCGATACGACCCCAAATCCTCCTAGAAATAAAATCGCCTCCTGCGGGTGTGAATGAGAGGTCGGCAAAGCCGCACTCGCGGGATCGAGATAGAGGAAAGCGTCGTTCATCAGTCGCAAAGGACCTGGGAAAGACGTTGTGCGGACCTCGCCTCTCCCGATCACGATCATCGGGGAAAAGTCACACGAAAAGGTTCGGCCTTCAAAAGGTTAGGTGAGAAGGACAAGGCCTCGCCCCAAGTCGCTCTCAACCTTCCCGAGGAGAGACTTCCCCAAGATAGGGACCCACCGGACGCCCGCATAATCATACGTGAGAAAAGAGCTCGCCGGGAGGAGTCGCAAGATCGCCGGAGTCGAGCGCAGAGCGGAAAAGACGAATACACAGCACCGCTTTATGCGGCCCGATTTGACCCCGTCTGGCGAGCAAATGGAAATAATGAAAAATGAGCTCGCCCGAATTGAAAAAGTCGAGGCCACCCGAGAGGGCCGCCCGATCTCGGGAATTGACGTACTCGCCAAGAGAATTACGTAAACATTGCCTGCCCGATCCACGAAAAGGTTAGCTACCCCAATATAATTACTACAACGGAAATTCTTGCCCAAACGATCGCTCACCGCTTTCAAGGTCGCATCACCTGGCGACCCAAAATAAATCCGCTGTGTATCGCCTTAGTCGGAAGCATGCGAGATAGGGCCGCCTCTTGATACGTGGACTTCCCGTGGCTCAAGAAAAGGTCGAGGATCTCTCCGAGAAATTCGCCGAGAATTTGAATCGGCGAGTAGGCCAAAGAAAACTATAGAGACTCCTCTGAAGTTCGCATGGGAGGACATGAATCCGAAAAGAGTATTACTGACGTTTCATCGAAATATACGATCAAACAAGAAACATTCCGGATGACGCGTTGTCACATGTTTCTCTCAGAGGATCGCCAAGGGTCCAATGAAAATCGAGTTCAACTCTACGGCCCCTAAAGCGGGTCTCGGGAAATGTTGGAAATGGCTCGAATGATGGGAGTCGTGAGCGCCGTCCTTAAGCGTGGCAAAGCCAAAAGCGAGCGACCTTCACGAAGGGGAGCTCACCGAGGAGAAAAAAGAAGGAAAAGTGGCGAGAGGCTAATCACGAGCGCGAGGTAAAAAGCCTTATAAATTCAATGAGGACAATTTTACCTCGCCAACACCAAAGCGTCTCAAATATTGTTCAAATCCGCGAGCACTTTGACAAGCCCAAACCTATGAGGGGCGATCCCGGCAATCGCGACAAGTCCAAGTCTTGTGACTATCACAAGGATCATGGTCACATCACGCATTTAATGTTTCACGTTAAGGCGAGAAATAGAAAGGTTAATCCGCGAGGACCAAATGACTAAGTATAAACGAGATGGGAATACTGGTACCAGATCAAAGTCGCCCCTCCGCGTCTATCGAAAAGAGGTCCAAGTTATCCATGGGATATCCCCAAAGAATGATCGGTGAAATCTCGGATACACCGGATCAATGCGCGCTTTGAAAAGCGGTGGTGGTATTGGGGAAAGCGAGAGGGGAATCATGTTCACTAAAAGCGAATTAGCCTGGCGAGGCCCCATGGAGGTACCCCTTGTTCTCAAAATCGGAATAAACGACAAACATGGAGTCAAGAGAGCGATGATCGACACACGGGTGGTCGCGACGTCATCTATTTCGATTTGCTTAAAACAGATCGGATTTGGAGAAGCTAAGTTGAAACCTTACCTCGGGTGCTCGAGGGCTTTACCAACGACACCGTGCGGGTCAAGGAACGGTCGACCTCAACGTCACTTTGGGCGACTATGAGCCATGCAGAATCGAGATAATCACATTTTTGGTTATTGATCTTCCTCATACTACAACATTATCTTGGGGATCCCGCCATGAAAAAATTTCAAATGGTGGCGTCCGTTCCCACCAACGGGTCAAATTTCACGTAGGGAAGAAGTTGGGGTCGCCATCACCGACCTGGAGCTTTCCTCGACTATATGACCAAAAGCAGGTCGATTCTAAGCGACCCGATGGATGGTTTTAACACGGCCACGGATCGATTGCTATGATGAAAGAAATCCTGGAAAAGGCAGTAGAGGTGGAAACATTGCAAATTCAGGACGAACCCGACTTCACTGCCGAGGACGAGTTGATCGAGGTTATAATAAACGACAAATATCCCGATCAAAAGATAAAAATAGGATCGAGGACCACCGAGGAAGAGAGGTGACGGACCTTTTCTATGCTATCAATCCTTACCGGCAGTGTACCGGGTCAAATTGTAGTGATAGAGTGATGAGTCAGGTGTCGATCCTCAGGGAAAACTTGGTAATTCACCGTGTGATTAAACACCAAGAAACTGTTATTATCTCAATCTAAGTCGCAATTTTATCATCCAACCAAACTCTAAACTAACAAAGCATAAACTAAAACAGATATATATAAGTATATAAATATATATATAGATATATAGCAATACATATATATATATAGATATAAGTATATATAGGTACCAAAACAATATCTAAGGGAGGGAGATAGATATTATAATTATAGACTAGCCAAGAATATGTTATTGAATCCTTATATCTTTTTAGTGGAATTGGATGTGCTCGATCTTTATTTTAAGTTAAATCAATTATACGAAACGGTGCACTCCTAAGCTAAACAATTCATTCTCACACGAGCATCCTAAATTGTCATATGTCCAATCATTTGTCCAAGGTCATCCTCAAGCATGGGTCACTTCCGCTTTGTCATTCGCCAATTTTAAGGTATGTCAATTAAACAAATGAATTAAACGTAATAATCTCTCGAGTACATCTTTCAATAAGAGTTTATTTCTTCCAAACAAATCTACCCCGGTTTAGAAATCGGATTCCGTTGTCACGCTTTCACTCGCCAATTTTACCCTCCGGTCTTTCTATTAACGAGTTCACAACCTAACTACGAGGCGTCAATTCATAATTAGATTATGAATTCTTTCATATCAAGTAGCTAATTCAATACGAATACAGAAAGAGATTCATTATAACCGATTTTTATCCAATTTTAGTATAGTCATCATCCATTTCCCTAAAAAGATAATACTAATCCAATTTCATATCTTGGCTAGATACTAAGTTAGCCTAATATCATTATAAGTAAGATACTAATAACAACATAAATGCATTAGAAAAGTTACCAGATTACAATCGAAGCTTCAGAGTTGTATCCTCCGGAAATAGCAACTCCTTTACATCAATGAGCCTTGATACATCTTCTAAGCATTATAACGATACTTTATACTACAGCATTATTCCGGCAGAGTGCCGTTTACAGCTTTTATTTAACTAAAAACAACAAAACGAAACTATAGAGACATATAGAAGAAAGATATATGCCTTGGTACACTCCAAAATGGTTGCATTTGAGGTCTATTTATAGACCATATCACCAGGCCGGCGCGTGCCGGACCACCACCGGCGCGTGCCGGCTACACAGTATATATTCTCTTGTCAGAGATTTGTGGGCCCAGTTTCAGAGATTTTTCTGCAATATTCGGCCTTCTCCGGCGCGTGCCGGACATACAACATATCTGATGTTTGTAAAACCTATCTCGAGTCAGAGACCTCAGATTGACATGATTTGATATTCGTTGGAAAGCTCTTTTGAAGGCCTACAACTTTCATCAAGAACTTTTCTCTGAAAATGCCTCTAAGTTAGATCAAATGTCCGTTGAAGATGAGTTCTGGTAGAAACATTAAAGACAGCTTGATCTGTTCAAAGTTGTTAGATTTTGGCATAATCTTTTATCCCACAAAAACTCATGATTTATACTTCAAAGTATGTCATAATTTTGGGATCTTGGTAAACATCCGATCCTGCAACAAACTCAACGAAACACCAAAACGTAATCGACAAAAAACTATCATTTTTATCGTTTTTATAACTTATGCATCTAATTATAACTAACTATGATTTTTATAAGTTTTTAATGCATTTATATGAAATTATACTAAAATATCATAAATATAATAATAAAAAGTCTTATAATTTGATCATATATTTTCATACATCACAACTCCCCACTTAGCTTTTGATCGTCTCCAAGCAAAATAGCGATAATATAATTCTTCAGATTAAATTCCTAACTTAGTAACGATCTCAACAACATTATAATTATATTAATTTCATCTATCTAAGATATTTAAGAAGATAAAAAGTGTATATAATTTAATAAACTAGTTATAAAATATTATTTAAATGAAATTTTCATGAATCACTTTATAAGTATAAATAAAATATTTAGAACAACTTTTTAATCTCCAATGTATGATTTATCGTAATCAATGACTAAGTCAAGTAGTTGGCAAATTGGCTTGTAACGCTTCGAGTTCGAGGTAGTTGGCTAATCGAAAAGGATAACAAAGGAAATCAAAAGAAAATAGAAGCAAGTCGCATGCGTCTTTACACCTTCATCTTCCGATCAAAAATTTCTAAATCAAGAACACTCACGACAATCGCTTTCAATTTTAACTTTAATAACTTCCAAAATATGGTTTTTTTTTTTTTTTTTTTTTTTTTTTTTTTTTTTTTTTTTTTTTCAACATAAATAAGAACTTAAGAACATAGGCATTGCTTTATCAAGATTGATCGGAGTACTACTCTTTCGATCGAAAATCACGAATCCGGTTTCCTTAAACTCGTGATAATTCTTGATAGTTTTGATTCGACTTTTTCTTTTCATCGATTTATAGCATATACCTTCATTCCCAAAGAATAGGACATTTCGTGATAATACCTTAAATTTGGACTACTATCATCAGCGACTTTATCTCGATATTTTATTTTTGGGTTGTCGATCAAAAACAGAAAAAGATACTATAATACTACTGTTCTTAGATTTTTTTTTTTTTTTTTTTATTTTAGAAAAACCATATTTGATAATAAATTGCCTTCCGAATAACATTTATTTCAATCTCAGCATATACCAAATTTCGATGTCATCACCGCTATCCATAAATACATACTAAACTTGCGGGATTTTCAAAGAAATGTAGACCATTATTAAGTTAGGGTTGTAATTTCTAGTTAATAATAATGGCTATTTTTGGTGAGTCTTGATCACTCTACTGGTGAGGTGGGGACAAAATTGGAAATTATGTTCGAGTAGAACTTATTTGGCTATAGTTTATCAAAGTTATGCCAAAAATCTCATCATCCCTAATCCGATTCCAATTTCATACTTTGTTTTGAAAAGAAAATTATTCTAAAATTTCATTATAATTATAAGTAACTTTTGTCTAATTTCATAAAAAATATTTCATAATATTTATCAAGATATATATACTTAAAATCTTATTAAAAATCTAAAATAGACATAATTAATATAAGAATAATATATCAAGATTACTTTACTTAATTAAAAATTTATTCTATCCAAATATATCATTTTATCAAATAATTATATATTATTGCTTATTAAACTAAGTGTATAAGTATTTGATGTATTAAATTCAATTTATTTACTAACCAATCTCTACTCCCCACTTATGAATTGGCATCGTCGATGTCTAATGAGTAGTAAAAATTTGGATTAGAAAATAAAATGAATTCTATCATGGTTAGATTATTTTAGGTGTCAAATAGATTTGAAATGTTTATATAATATAAAAGAAAAACATTTAAAAACATAAATTAAAAACATGCAAATATATTACAATACTAAAACACAACTTAAAACTACTAGGAATGTTAAACTAGAAAACCGTAAATTAAGTTAAACTAATTTAAACTAATTTTTTTTTTAAACTAACTTATTTTAAGTTATTGTTACTTAACGTACCTTACTACTCTTATTATTTTTATTCCTTCCTGACTACCAACACAGTTATCTAATTTTCACCACTTGACGATCCTCCCGGAATATCGACTGGTAAAAGCCCAACACGAGGAATACGAGCTGGAAAATATTCATCTGTCGCTCTTTCCGGAACCCTTGCCAAACGAACACATAACCTAGAAATCAACCATCCAAATGGTAAAGGATGATAATTCGGTCTTCTCCCGAACGCAAAACTCACAGCTGATTTCTGAATCAGCACCCCCCAATCTATAACAGCTCCAGTAGTAATCGCATATAGAAGCATCAATTCATCATCACTAACTTCCGAGAAATTAACAGTTGGATAAACACGTGAATTGATGAATCGCTTCCACGTTAAGATGGGAAGTAAAGCAGTCGTAGAGACATTTTGATCAATATCATAATTGTAGAACAAGAGTGGACAAGCTTCCGAATATTTTGTAATAAAACCGTTAGCGGTATCCAATCTCCATTGGTACTCAAAATGACTGGGTGAAGTTTGGACTGGTGGAATTAAGAAAATTTGATTTATGTTGGTAGAGGTGAAAGGAACAGCAACTCCTCTCACAGTAACAGATTGTGTTAACGACACAGTATTAGCTTCTGACAGTACTGAATAGAATTCTCTTACCACAGTAACATTAATCCTACCTCTCGGCATACGACAAAAATAGTCCCACCCATCTATATCCATCCTCGTAAACGCCCAGTTGTCAACCTTTCTGAAATTTAAACCTCTCTCAATCAACACCGGTGATTGATTGAAATTACTTATATAATGGTTGTGAACCGAAGCATACATAGGCTGTAAGGGGACTTGATGAAAAATGTATTTGGAATGACAGAATTTGGTG
The DNA here is from genome assembly GCA_026214975.1 of Gentiana macrophylla. Classification (NCBI taxonomy): domain Eukaryota; kingdom Viridiplantae; phylum Streptophyta; class Magnoliopsida; order Gentianales; family Gentianaceae; genus Gentiana; species Gentiana macrophylla. The sequence continues at coordinate 136,512,836 of CM047806.1, forward strand.
TATGTGGAGGTGAATAACTGTTTACTGATGAACGATCGGACATTTTAAACTTTTTATAGCAAGAGAATTAAAGGTAAAGGAAGGAAATGAGCATTTTAGGAATGCTGCATCTGTTTCCTTATATAGACAAAGTTTGGACTGAAATGGAAATATCCTGAGAAGATCCTGCAGCCTACTACACCGGCGCGTGCCGGACACCAACCGGCGCGTGCCGGTCAAATAGTGCTCAGTCAAAGATATTTCAATTTCTAGCTTGATCCAGGATTTATTTTCTGACAAACAATTCTGCAAATTTCTAAAACGTGGGGAAAAGATCCAAAAACATCCGAAAACTACGATAAAAATACAGAATAACAAAGTGCACTACCCCGAGAGTGCATCAAACGTTTATCGTACAAAACAAACATAACAAAAACTAAGTCAAACCAAAAAGTAGATAGTTAAATAACAAAGAAAAGAAATCACTCGTCCTCATCATAGTTAAGATCAATGTCATCAGTAGGGTCGTACTGAGATGATGATGATCCAAATGTAGATAGAAACGAAGTAAAATCAGCTCCTTGCATCATTGCGTCGTATGCATACCATAATCGAATCTTGTGGATCCGATCTGAAGTTCGAATGATGCCGATCCTCATCGTCGACATAGAAACCGATCCACAAGTCCAAATGAACCCAATCCTGGCATCACATCGCCCCACGAAGTCACTCCTCCCATGCCCAAGGATGTCCCTGGTGTACTGTAAACATACCACCTGTCCTATGGATGACGGCATATAGTCACGATAAATAACAGGTGGCGGAATCGGCGGAATCAATCGGCATAGTATACGGGTAAGGTGACTATAGGGTGTCTAGCGAGATATCTCGGCAAATCTAGGATCAAACTCACTCATAGCATCTCGAAATCCTCTCGACCAACTCTAATGTCCTCATTGAATGTCTATTCTCGCTCACAAGGCTAAAGCTATATTAGCATCGATTCTAGCCTGAGCTTGAACTAAATCTTTGAAACATAGCCTCAACTTGACTCTCTGTGCATGGGTGATGTGGTTGTCTAGGTGGTGTAGGTACTTGAGTGTGAATAGGAGGTGGAGGTTCTTTGTTCTTGACGATTAGGATTATTGTAATTTATTACTCCAGGTGAGTAAGGCTCTCGAGTTTAAGACCAATGGGAGGAATGTAGGGAGACACAGCTTCTATCCGAGGTAAGACAGGGACTTCTGCAAGCTCACACAAGGCGAAAAATGAGACTAGGGAGCGGAGGCGTCCCCCGATAACGAGTCCTTGCAAACTCACATGCCTTAGAAAAGATCAATTTCCCAGATTTATAGGAATATCATTAACCATGGCCCAAGCAATAACTACTTCCTCTCGACCAAATGCACAAACATGTGTGGAAGGACATACATTATGGCCTAAGAACTGCTTTATTGCCCGTATGTCCCTAATACAATTCCCATAAGCAAACCTATTTTCTATCCATTCGGCGGTGGGGTCAAAGGCTTGCTTTGGGCTTCATAAGCTTTGGTTTGTAGGGCCATAGGATGTTCTAAACCCCCACACATTATGATAATCCTCCTCTTACGGTATATCATTTAAGCCATAGAATACATTAATCATAGCGAGGGTAAAAGTAACATTAACACTTCTTAGAGGATATAAGTCATCTCTCAACCGTGTCGAACATCATAAGTAGATAATCTTGAATAAAACTCGATACCATAGAAACGTTAATCTTATCTTTCCTATCCATAGCTACATCCAACCATCCTCTATCCTTGAAAATTTCTTTCACTTCTTTCCCAATCTTTGAAAAATCAATCCTCGTTCTAACCAAACCTTACTTTTACTAAAGTACTCATCATCATGCGCCGCTTAGCTTCTTCACTAGCGGTTTTCTCAAAGGTTAAACTTTTCTCCTTTTTGGTTAAAGGTCTAGTTTGAACTACCGGTACTACGATTGGTACTTGATCTTTTTCCTCTTAGGATTACTTCTAGACGATGAGGCCATCTACGATAGTGATACGACAAAACAACAACACAAACAAACAACACCAACAACAAGAACAAACAATTACTTAGGCTATAAATTCAAAATAAATTCAAAATAAATTCAGAAAATTAACTAAAATTTGAAATATTTGAAATATATCTATATTATTACCTTAAGAAGCTAGAATGAAAAGCTAGGTCGCCGGAATTAATGGGGTCGCCGGAATGAGAGAAAAAAAAGAGCCTTGAGGTTGCCAAGCTTCAACTTTTTCCAAAGGGTATCTTCTCTTTATGATTAAGTTGAAGAGAAGAAGAGATTAATACTTATGTGATGTTTGAGTGAAGAAAATTGATGGAAAATTGTTGATTTTGAGGAGAAGAGAGGAGAAGTCGGGCATTTCTTCAATTCAAATTGAGGTATGAGAAATGAGGAAAGGCGCATTTTTAGGTTTAGGTGTGTACACACGCGTAGCGTGCCGATAGTGTACCGCGCGCGTGCGATCACATGGCCCAAAAAAAAGCGGAATTTTATCATTTTTTGTGTAATAAGCTCTAATTATATCACATAAAAATCATTTGATGTTAATCCTATGATTTATGTTATATAATTTAAGTTTAATACGATTTTTCTATATAAAACTTGATAAAATATAAAAACTAATATAATATTGAAATCACATATTTTTTATATAATATACCTACTTTATATGATAAAATAGGTTTATTATAAATTTTCATAAAAATATTTTTCTTTTAAGTTTAGAGAAATAACTTTAAAAATCTGAAATTTAATTAAAATTTGAAAAATTAAAACACACACTTGAAATTCTTAGGATTTTTGCTAACTCCTCAATCTCGATTCTCAAGATTGTTATCATAACGGTCCATAACCTTCTCTCTAGGAGTGATGCGTTTGAATTATCTCTTTGTATTCCTCGGGATTTTCGGATAACCACCTAATCGTTCCTTCTTAATAACATTCAAACACTCATCACTGGGATATGGTTGTATTTCTTCCACACTTATCCAAAGATGTTCCATTTTTCCACAGATTCTACACTTCATTAAAACCTTGCTCTTCTTTTTATTGCACTCCTTGAATTTCCATTACAAAGTTCTCTTTCTCGACTTGATTAATAATTCCTTATTTAATTTAGAAACTAAGGCTTCTATCTTAAAGCGACATCCTTATCTAGACTAATCTTAAAAGTAAAATAAAAACTTCTATTCTATCTATGAAAGGCATCCAGTTCTTTTACGTCTATCCGGTAAAAGACGAAACTACTTTAAAATGCATATTAAAAGGTAAATTAGAAAGATAGTACACAGTAATTGGTGAGTTTAAAATTACGCTTCCTCAATTCGTTGGAGGGTCGATAAGTAATAATACTTCTTACATTTGAGGTATCCTTCACTTACGAACAATTTCACCTGTGTCCATTGGCTATAAAAGTTGTTTTTCCATCCGTTAGTTCAACGACTCAGGACTTATAGATTTTTGTTACGTCATATGGACTGTCCATCTAGATTTAAGCTTTCACGAAACAACTTCAAACGTGAATTATATAAAAGTACTCGATCACCTATATGGAACTCACGACTATAGATTTTCTTATCATGAAAAGCTTTCGTGCGTTCTTGTAGTCGAGCATTTTCATAAGAATCGAGTCGAAATTCTTCTAGTTACATTAGCAAGTAATCTATGATCACCGATGACTTTAGGATCAAAGTTTAGAAATTTAATAGCCCATAAAGCTCGGTGTTCTAATTCAACAGAGGAGATGACAAGATTTTCCAAATACTAATTTGTAAGGAGAAACGACCAATCGGTGTTTTAAAAGTCGTCAGTATGCCCATAATGCGTCATCAAGTCTTTACGCTTGATTTTTACGATTCGAGTCCACTGTCTTCTCCACGATTCTTTTAATTTCTCTATTAGATACCTCTGCACATCCCACTAGTTTGTGGATGATAGGGTGTTCAAGTTTATGAGTTACACCATATTTCTCAATTATCTTAGTAAATGGTGATTTACAAAAATGTGAACCTCTATCACTAATGATAGCCCTTGGAATGCCATATCGTGTGAATATATTCTTTTTAAGGAACCTTAGCACTACTCTGGTATCATTAGTAGGGAGAGCTTGAAACTTCTACCCATTTAGAAACATAATCAACCATTACTAGAATAAATCTTTTCCAAAGATATAGGAAAGGTCCCATGAAATCTATGCCCCACACATCAAATAGTTCACATTCTAAAATCGGTTGCATAGGCATTTCATGTTTTTTCGATATATTTCCCCATTTTTGACATGATTCACAAGATTTTGCATATTTATATGCATCTCTATATAGTGTAGGCCAATAGAAACCACATTGTAAAACTTTGAAAGCGATTTTCCATCCTCCATGATGACCTCCCGCCTCACGATCATGACAAAATGATAATACACTTAAAATTTCATTATCAGGAATACATTTCCTAATTATTCCATCCCGAGCATCTTCGGAAAAGATCCGGTTTATCCCAATAATAAAACTTTAAGTCATAAAAGAACTTCTTTTACATTTGCCAAGTCCAATGAGGTGGGATGTACTTACAGTAATGTAGTTAACAATTTCCCCAAACCATGGCGAATCTTCCTTTGATGGTATTCTAGTTTTTAATAATCGCATGGTTGAAGGAGTATCTATCTTAAGCAGTTTCTCATCCGAAACGAATCACGAATTTCTTTTCCTTTTCCTTCATCATTATCCATCCTGCTTAGATGATGCGCTACTACATTTTCACTTCCTTTTTTTATCCTTAATTTCAATGTCGAATTCACGAAATATGAGAATTCACCTAAGAAGGCGCGGTTTGGCATCTTTCTTACTTAAAAGATACTTGGAGTGAATGGTGCGTGTAGACTATTACCTTAGAACCAACAATATATGATCGAAACTTATCTAAGGCAAATATTACATTAGCAGTTCTTTCTCATTAGTTGCATAATTAAGGTGAAATTGCGTTTAATGTGTGAAGCATAGTAGATAGCTTTGAGAATTTTGTTATACCGTTGACCTAGAAACGACTCCTACGGCTAAATCACTAGCATCACACATAATTTCAAGCGGCAAATCCCAATGGGTGCTGCTACTAAATCTTGGTGCGATAGTTAATTTAAACTTTTAGGGTCTTAAAGGCTTCCATACATTTATCATCAAAGTTAAAAGGTACTTCTTTTTCTAGCAAATGACTCGGAGGCTTTGCTATTTTTGAAAATCTGCAATAAACCTTCATAAAATCCTGCATGTCCAAGAAATCCTCTTAACGCGTTTCAAATTAATTGGTGGAGGTAATTTTTCAATTACTTGACTTTAGCTTTATCAACTTCAATTCCTTCTTCGAGAGATTCTATGACCTAGTACAATTCCTTGAGATACCATCAAATGACATTTTTCCCGAGTTTAGAACCAAGTTGGTATCTTCACGGCGTTGTAAAACGCTTTACTAAGTGTGATAAGCATTTATCAAAAGAATCTCCATAAACACTAAAGTCATCCATAAAGATTTCTAAGAATTTCTCAACCATATCGAGAAAATATTGCCATCATACATCATTTGAAATGTAGCAGGTGCATTACATAATCCAAACGGCATTCTTTTATAAGCAAAAGTTCCATAGGGACAAGTGAAAGTAGTTTTTCTCTATCTCCTGCTTTGCAATGAATATCGTAAATAACCGAATAACCATCTAAAAGCGATAATACTTATGTCCACTCAATCTTTCCAACATCCGAAGCGATGAATGGAAGTGGATGATGATCCTTTTAGTATGTTCATTCGATTTCGAAAAGTCAATACACATTCGATATCCTGTAATTTCCTTGTCGGAATCCATTCATTTTTATCATTTTCTTTTACCGTGAAACCTCCTTTCTTTGGAACTACTTGAGTCGGACTTACCCATTCACTATCGATATGGGAAAGATTATTCCCATTTCTAGTAGCTTAATGACCTCTTTCTTAACGATTGTTTGCAAATTCGGGTTGAGCGGCGTTGTGGCTGAATACAAGGTTTAGCTTCTTCATTCAAAATAATCTTGTGAACACAAATTTGAGGCTAATTCCTTTGATATACGCCACTTTGTCCATCCAAAAGCTTTCTTATGTTGTCTTAACATTCTTAATAATTGATCCTCTTGTTCTTTTGTTAAGGTTGATGAAATGATAATAGGTAACAGATTATCATTTTTAAGAAAAGCATATTTCAAATTCGAAGGAAGTGGTTTCAACTCAGGATTCCTTGGTGGATCTTCTACTGATGGTTTTAAAACTGGTCCTTCCATTTCCAATTTCAAATTTTGATGCCATGGATGTTTAACAAACCCTCCTTTATCTAAATAAAGGATTACTTCTTTCATTTCAGTATCATTTTCATCTTCTTTATAGATAGAAAATGCCAAACATTCTTCTAATTTATTTTCATAACCTTTAGATTTGGCATCCCGAGATAGTAGAATATTCATCTATAAAAGAACATGATTACGGTTCTTTGTATGGATGGTTTATAGCTTTGAAGATATTGAATGAAACTTTATCCTCATTAACTCTCAAGTATTAGTTCACCTTTTTGAACATCTATCAAAGTCCTTCACCAGCTAGAAATGGTCGACCTAGAATAATTGGCGCTTTGAATATCCTTCTTCCATTTCCATTATTACAAAGTCTCTTGGGAAGTAAAATTTATCAATTTTAACCAACACGTCCTCGATTATTCCACTTAGGATGTTTAATTGATCTATCTCGCCATCTGAAGGGTCATTTCGATGATAAGTAAACTCTCACTATTCCTAGTTTCTTATAATCCTCAAAAGACATGAGATTGATACTTGCTCTAGATCACACAATACTTTCTTAAGCAAAAATCCTCCAATTTCACATGGTATGAGTGAAACTGCCGGGATCTTTAAGTTTAGGTGGTAGTCGATCTTTGAAGTATTGCGAGAACATTCTTCATTAAGGCAAATATTCTCATATTCTTCTAATCGCTTTTTATTAGATAGGATATCTTTAAGAAACTTTCCATAGGCGGCATGTTGACTAAAGCTTCTATAACGAGGGATATTGACATGAATATGACGAAAAGTGTCAAGAAGCGAGCATATTTCTTATCGGTTTTATCTTTTAATTTGATCTTTTGGTGGATAAGGCAAAGATTCTAAATCTATAACCTTTGGTTACGAAGTCATTTTCTCTTTTCCTTTTTCCTTGAATCTTTGAGCATTACTTGATCGCCAAGTTTCATTATCTTGAGATTTTCCTTTAAAACATCCCCTGTATCAACTTTATCCTTCTCGATTTACTTTTAAATCTTCTGTTTTCTCCCCGATTTTCTCTCGACATGTTCCTTAAATAGGGTTCTCGGTCCTTATCCATAGGATCTTCGAAATTCTATGGACTTTTACCCATTTTTCGCCTTCAATTTCGGTTCAATATTATTACATTTTAAGAATTCTTGATAATTTCTTCCTCTTCATCAAGTAAATTCAAGTTCGTCCTTTTCCTTTACGATTTTACCATTCAAATCTTTTTCTACCTCATTGTTTCTGCGTTCTCTGCTCTAGTATCTTCACAATATTTCCTACTTCTCGTAATCACGACTTTTACCTCTCTCGGGTTTCTTTCAGGTATTACTTGGTAATCCTCCTCGGAGGTCTCTTGTTGTTACGTTCTCCTTCTCTACTCAAATGATCTTCCATATTCCTTATGATGCTTCTATAGTTCTCATTCTCGTATCATGTCCACCCACGGATGTTTTCAACATAGTCATATCCTTAGAGATGAACCTATAGAAGTTATCATAGTTTCTATATTACGAGCTTGAGTAGATACTACACCCATCATTTTTCCATTAATTTATCCCATTTATCAACTCCTTCAGGTTGGGTTGAACTTTGGGTGGTGGTATAGTTTGAGTAGTATGTTGTGGATAAGATTTAGAAGTAACGATTGTAGGTTACGATTTGATGTATTTCCTTGATGAACTTGATTACTATATGGATTCTTATCTTGAGCTGGATATGGCGGTTGTCACGGCTTATTAGGGTTTTCGACCATCTAAAAGTTGGGTGCTCTCTTTTAATAGCATTAAAGGAGTTTGAATACGCGTTGTTCAAATTCTATCTTTGTTGTAAAAACTCACCTCTTCCACTTGAGTATCCTTCCGGTTCTTCTATCCCTAATGACACATTATCATGATTTGAGTAGTCATTTGGTATGATAGTTTCGATTTTACTGATCCTACTAGCTTTGTAGGGTTGTCAAACTTCTACCCAAATTCTCCAAGTGTGCTAGAACTTCCATATTCGATGTGCATTCTCCTGCAAATGCTACTTTCACGGTGCTAGAACCGGTTTCCCACATTCTGTTATTTTTGGAAATCTTTTATATAGCATCGTAAACTATTTGAGCTTCACTCATCATTAATGAACCACCACATGCATGATCTACATCTGCACGTGAATCTTTCCTTAATTTACTGACGAGAAAAGTTGGATTTGCATTTCTAAGGAATAACCATGATCGGGACAAGATCTTAGCAACTTTTAAATCTCTCCCACGCATTCCCAGCGTTTCTTGAGATCCTTGTCTAAAGTTGGCAATTTAGACTTTTAATTCCAAATTTCTACCCGGAGTAAAATCTTGCTTTAAGAACTCGGTTTGAATCTCCTCCCAACTAGTCAATGAATGATGTGGAAGTGACATAAACCAATCTCGTGCTCTTCCTTTTAAAGAAAAAGAAACATAGACATCCTTGTTAATTCACGATGAGCACGCTTGACTTTTGGTTTGTATTGCACAATTCTTGAAAAGATAGAGGTGATGATGTGGATCCTCATCATCCTCTCTAGAAATTGGGCTCTTGCGTCAATTAGACCAAAAGATGAGATTTTATTTCAAAATTATTTGCTCCTTCATTGGGTAAGCGAATTGGATTATTAGTCGGTTTATTCTTAAGGTCCGATCACAAATAGGTCTCGGATTTGGTGGGTTATTATTACGATTGTTACGGTTCGATTTTGATTATTTCTATTACGGTTATTTGGTATTGGTAGATCTGATTAAGATTTTGGCCATGCCGCGAGCATGATCTAGCCCTTGTTCAGGTGTTTCATCACTTGTTTTGACCATTTCCGTATTTTGATTTGATGATGATCCTCCGTCGAGATTTCACGACCAGATATGACCTTGTTTCCTTTCTGCTCTTAACCGCCTTTCGTAAGTATCTATGTTAGGCTTATAAGGGGTAAGTGGGGCCTTACTCTTTCTGGTCATCAACTAACGAAAACCGAAAATAGTTGAAATCGATAAAAGTAAAGATTGATAACTTACTTATTAGGTAAGTACCAACGAAAAGAAAATAGAAATGGGGTAAGAAAAGTGTTGACTTATCCTCGAGACTTTTGAGTTAATATAAGTAGAAATCATTCGAACACAATGAATTAGCGTCGTTCCCGGCAATGGCGCCATTTAAGGTACGGACCTTTTCTATGCTATCAATCCTTACCGGCGGTGTACCGGGTCAAATTGTAGTGATAGAGTGATGAGTCGAATGTCGATCCTCGAGGAAAACTTGGTAATTCACCGTGTGATTAAACACCAAGAAAGCTGTTATTATCTCAATCTAAGTCGCAATTTTATCATCCAACCAAACTACAAACTAACAAAGCATAAACTAAAACAGATATATATAAGTATATAAATATATATATAGATATATAGCAATACATATATATATATAGATATAAGTATATATAGGTACCAAAACAATATCTAAGGGAGGGAGATAGATATTATAATTATAGACTAGCCAAGAATATGTTATTGAATCCTTATATCTTTTTAGTGGAATTGGATGTGCTCGATCTTTATTTTAAGTTAAATCAATTATACGAAACGGTGCACTCCTAAGCTAAACAATTCATTCTCACACGAGCATCTGAAATTGTCATATGTCCAATCATTTGTCCAAGGTCATCCTCAAGCATGGGTCACTTCCGTTTTGTCATTCGGCCAATTTTAAGGTATGTCAATTAAACAAATGAATTAAACGTAATAATCTCTCGAGTACATCTTTCAATAAGAGTTTATTTCTTCCGAAACAAATCTACCCCCGGTTTAGGAAATCGGATTCCGTTGTCACGTTTTCACTCGGCCAATTTTACCCTCCGGTCTTTCTATTAACGAGTTCACAACCTAACTACGAGGCGTCAATTCATAATTAGATTATGAATTCTTTCATATCAAGTAGCTAATTCAATACGAATACAGAAAGAGATTCATTATAACCGATTTTTATCCAATTTTAGTATAGTCATCATCCATTTCCCTAAAAAGATAATACTAATCCAATTTCATATCTTGGCTAGATACTAAGTTAGCCTAATATCATTATAAGTAAGATACTAATAACAACATAAATGCATTAGAAAAGTTGCAGTTTACAATCGAAGCTTGAGTTGTATCCTCCGAAATAGCAACTCCTTTACATCAATGAGCCTTGATACATCTTCTAAGCATTATAACGATACTTTATACTACAAACATTATTCCGCAGAGTGCCGTTTACGACTTTATTTAACTAAAAACAACAAAACGAAACTATAGAGACATATAGAAGAAAGATATATGCCTTGGTACACTCCAAAATGGTTGCATTTGAGGTCTATTTATAGACCATATCACCAGGCAGCGCGTGCGGACCACCACCGCGCGGCGTGCCGGCTACGATATATATATTCTCTTGTCGAGATTTGTGGGCCCCGATTTGAGATTTTTCTGCAATATTCGGCCTTCTCCGGCGCGTGCCGGACATACAACATATCTGATGTTTGTAAAAACCTATCTCGAGCTGTAGACCTCAGATTGACATGATTTGATATTCGTTGGAAAGCTCTTTTGAAGGCCTACAACTTTCATCAAGAACTTTTTCTCTGAAAATGCCTCTAAGTTAGATCAAATGTCCGTTGAAGATGAGTTACGGTAGAAACATTAAAGACAGTTGATCTGTTCAAAGTTGTTAGATTTTGGCATAATCTTTTATCCCACAAAAACTCATGATTTATACTTCAAAGTATGTCATAATTTTGGGATCTTGGTAAACATCGATCCTCAAACAAACTCAACGAAACACCAAACGTAAATCGACAAAAAACTATCATTTTTATCGTTTTATAACTTATGCATCTAATTATAACTAACTATGATTTTTATAAGTTTTTAATGCATTTATATGAAATTATACTAAAATATCATAAATATAATAATAAAAAGTCTTATAATTTGATCATATATTTTTCATACATCAAGAGGGAAGAATTGATCGGGCTTCTAAAAGCCAACTTGAGCGCCTTTGCATGGGAAGTAACAGATATGAAGGGCGTTGGGTCAGAGGTCGCTTTGCACTATCTAAATGCCGACCCCAACTTCGACCAATACAAACAAAGAAACACGCCAGATTCTCTCTGGAAAAAGAGATCGCAATAAAAGCGAAGTCAAAAAACTTCTAGCGGCGAGCATTATCAAGGAGCTCCAATATCCCACATGGTTTGAAAACGTAGTGATGGTAAAGAAACACAACGGCAAGTGGCGGATGTGTGTCGACTTCACGAGACTTGAACAAAGCTTGCCCCAAAGACCATTATCGCGCTGCCCGGATTGACAAAATGGTCGACGGGATCACGGATTCAAACAATCGAAGTTTTACGGGCGCATATTCCGTTATCACCAAGTCAAAATGGCATATGAAGACAAGGAAATGACGGCCTTGAGGGCCGCAGTGGACTCTATTACTATGAGATGATGCCTTTCGCCTAAAGAACGCAGTTCGACATATCGAGAGAATGGTAAACCGAGTTTTTCGACACACAAATAAGCGAGAACATGGAGGCTATATTGATGATATGGTCGTAAAGTCAAGTCGCCAGAGGTCACCTGGTGGACCTTCGCGAAACCTTCGCCAATGTAAGGGCCACTCAATGAAACTAAACCTACGAAATGTACTTTTGGGGTCCAGCGGGAAAATTCTCGGGCTTTATGGTAAGTCAAAGGGGATCGAGGCAAATCCCGAGAAAATCGAGGCCCTGGTCAATATGAGCGAGCCCACCAAAGATTAAGGAAGTCAAATGCTTAACGCGCGTAATCACAACTCTGGGTAGGTTTGTCTCAAATCCATGAGAAAGAAGTCCGCCTTTCTTCAAATTTACGAAAGAAATTTGTACCTTCTCTTGGGCAATGAATGCTCCCGGCATTTAAAGACCTCAAAGAATACTTGTCAAGACCGCCGTTGTTAACTGTACCCGAGGCTCGGGATATTTTGTTTTTGTATTTGGCGACCTCGAGATAGGGCCGTAGCATGACACTTGTAAAAGAGGAGGAAGGCTCGCGAAGCTTGATTTTATGTTTCCAAAGCTCTAAGCCCGTTGAAAGTCGTTATTTTAATATAGAAAAGTTGGCTTATTGTGTTGTTATAGCCGCCCGCAAATTAAGGGCTTACTTTTCATCGCACACCATCGTAGTCTTATCAAATGCATCGCTAAGACAGTTCTTCACAAACCAGCACTGTCGGTCGATTGCTCCGATGGGCCATCGAGCTTCTCGAGTTCGATATCCGATATGAGCCTCGGAAGGCTATAAAGGCCCAGGCTCTCCCGCATTTCATAAGCGAAAACAAGCTTCAACGAAGAGGTGAAAGAGCAGTCTGCTCCGAATCGCGACCAGGATAAGGTCACCACGCAGGGGGCGAGCCTATCGTGCCAAGTCACTTTGTTAGCGGCTCTACGTCGATGGCGCCGCTAATCACAAAGGGTGTGGCGCGGGAATAATCTGTTAGAGCCGGGCACCTCGGAAGAAATTGAAGCGAGCTCTGAGATTCGATTTCACCGCCTCTAATAACCAGGCGAATACGAGGCCGTCATTCTTTGAGTTGAAACTTCGCCAAAGCCATGAAAGTCGAAAATATACAAGTATTTTGCGACTCACGGTTGGTGGTGAATCAAATCAATGGGTCCTTTGGCATTCATTGCGAAAATTTTACAGAGGTATATTAACCTCGTCAAAAGACTCAGCGACTTCATATTGTCAATTCAAAAACATCCTCGAGAGGATCATCATAGGCGGACTACTTATCCAAATTAACCAAAAAAGGCGCTGCGTCGTGCGATCCCGAGATCATGGTCGAACACCTATCGAGCCCGCCATCTCCTGTCGAGATCATGGATTTCCAACCCAAGATAACACTTGTTGGGTCGACATCATGAAGTCTTATATTGAGTTAGGGAGCTTCCAAATGATCCTTGCAAAGCTAAGGCCTTAGTAAAAGGGCGCAAGATATATGATTATGGACGGCGTGCTTTACCGTCATTCATTCTCGAAACCCCTTGTGCGGTGCGTCACGACTGAGGAGGTAGCGGGAATTCTAACAGAACTACATGAGGAATGTCGGCGGCCATCCCTCCAATCGAACACTAGCACGGAAGGTACTTGGCCGGATATTATTGGCGAAATTAGCGAAGACGCCAAATCTCATACCCAAGCATGTGATACTTGCCAGAGGTTCGCAAATATCCCCAGGCTACCCTCAGTCGAGCAAAGCATAGTGGTAGCTGCCTGGCCTTTCGACATGTGGGCGATCGACCTCATCGGACCTTTGAAGAAGAATTCGCTCAGGTTCTTGAATACGTGGTCGTCCGCGGTGGATTATTTTACTAAATGGGTCGAGGCTAAGGCCTTGGTAAAAACCAATACCAGGGACATAACATACTTTTTGCTCGATCAAATATGGACAAGATTTGGCGTTCGAGAGTGATGATTTCCGATCACGGACCTCAATTGAGACGAATTAATGATTTTGTGAAGAGAACAATGTTAAACATTGGCAATCATCCGTGTGCTACCCGCAGGAAATGGGCAAGCCGAAAATGCCAACAAACAGTCCTAAGTGTGTTAAAGAAGAGCCTGGGTGAAAAGCAGGCCATCGGCGGATCACCTTCCAGCGCTCTATGGGCACTCGGGGCGTCGCGAAAAATCACAATGAGGGAAACTCCTTTTGCTTTAACATATGGATCTCGAGGCTATGGCGCTGTGGAAATGGCCTTACCAAGCCCTGGGTCGTTTTTACAAATGAGGTCAATAATACAAATGGCGCCGTAAACTCGAGCTTGATCTAGTAGAGGAACGGCGCATCCAGGCATCTGATCGTCTAGTCAATTATAAGCAGCGGCAAAGCGTCATCACGACAAGCGTATTCGCAATCATCACTTCGCCGTCGGGATTACGTTCTACAAAAAGACAAGCCACGGGCCACGAAGCGAAAAAAAGGAAAGCTATCGGAAAAGCGGGGAGGGCCCTCACGGATTTCGCGAGTTATCAAAAGGGACGTACATGCTAAGTGACAAGGAGGGCCATGCGAGTATAATAGGCCATGGCATGCGAGACAATCTGAAAAAATACTATATGTAACAAGCCAATTCAAATAAAGTTGTTTTTCCAAATTGTATTTACATTCTTGCCTTTTCGACATCGTCAAAAAAAAAAAAAAAAAAAAATGATGATGAGAAGTTTTTTCAAACATATCGATCAAGCCTGGACAAACTTCCATCAAGCTGCAGGATGGTTATCTTCCTCCGATCACATGTGTGGAGGTCCAAAACGACACCACGCTTGCAAAGGGCTCTCACCGGATAAGTTTTTTCAAACATATCGGTCGAGTATGGAAGGAACCCTGGCGCCATCGCATAATTTGGTTATCAGCGACGCGAAAGGCATGCGGCGACTAGTACCTCGGCGATCTTGACCCACCGAGCACGCATATCTTAGTGCCTCGCGATGGATCAACACTCCCCAGTCTATATCCACTCGATGGTCGCGAATGGCGTGCGAAGGGAGCGCCGCTCTCACTAACAACATCAGCATCGGCAAAGATAAGAGCGCGGAATTTATAAACTTCTTCCACTCACGGTCGCTGCGAGAGAGGTCGGACGCAGTCACTCCCAAAGACCAAACCCGCTGATTCTCGAGGAACAGCTTCGCACATTGCAATACCTGAGACGAATCGCCTATTTTCCTCATCTGCAAGGTCCCAGCGATCTCATAATGGGAGGAGGGGTTTATAGCGGGTATGTTAAAAACTTGGTTAATTCTCTCCGGAGTAAAGATAACGGGACACCCGGAGAGAAATGCTACTCAACGACCGCCAGAGGCTACCTCGCACAACACGGAATAAAATTCCCGTATCATGGTAACATTATCCATTGCCGAGGCTTAGCAATAAATTCCCACCAGCCCGAGAAAGCGAGCGCGCGACATGGAGCCGTCTTACTATTCGTTGTTCATTTAAGCCCTCTCCTCATAGTATTACGCCACTTAAAATAATCCCGAAATAATCCTTGGCTCACGGGGAGGCGGTGGTGAAAAAGGGGGAAACATCCCGGATAGGACGAGCTTTCCATATCCGAACCCGGCTGCTTTCCCACGGATAAGACATAAAGTCAGGGGATAAACGGTAAAGAGGATAATGAACGATTGAGGAAGAAAGAAAGCAAATTCAGTATGAAGCAAGAGGTAGAGTGAGTCCCAAAGTAACCCCCTTTTATACCAAAAAAGGGACATAATCAACGGTTGGGATTAACGGGATCCTAGGGCCAGATATGCAAACTGCCCCGAAAACCAAGGCAACAGGAGCGCCAGACCATGAAGAGACCGAAATTTATGGCTACAGTTACAACTGACGCCTAGTCATTAGGGGTCATAACTCTGCTTTAATGACAGTCAAAGGCTGCTCTGAGAGGCTCTGTTTTCTGGCAAAGCACTGCTCTCAATAGGGCCGCTGAAACTTTGAAAAATTAGCGTCGCATAGCGACTATGGTTAGAATGAGACGACGACGTTTCATGACTGCTTGACGCCGCCAAATTATTGAACAACCTCGCATTTAATCAAGAGACAAAGACACGAGAAAATAAAATCAGTCACAGCCTCGCGAAAGGCCGCCAGATCGAATCTGGGACAGGAAAAACCAAGTTTTATAAATTGAAAAATGCAGAAAGTAAATAGTCAAGGTTACAAATCAAATTTTCAAGGGGCTCGCAGAAAAATCCAAGAAATCTAGAGAGCATGAGGGGTAGGCGGGGTGCTGATAAACTCGTCGCCTTGCTCAGAGGGCGGCGGCTTCTTCAACATCTCAAAGTTTACAGGATTAACAGGAGCAGGATCCCAAACAGGCTCGCCACGACTAAGCTGTTCAGTCTGAATCGAGGTAATAAGCTCACCGGCATAGGGAATCTCCGGGTGAAAAGCCACCAAATCAGGATGACCTTGGTGCATATTCACCCACCGCACCATATCGGCCAGAGTAATGTGCTCCCTGCCTCGGTCAGCCCAGATGCAGCGGGCCAAGTGACTAAAGCCCTGGTCAAAGCTATGCTCCATAAGGTCGAAGAAGTCATCCGAATTCTTGTAGGCGGTGACGGCCCCAGACTTGGCCTCCTCGACAGCCTCAGCAGTTTTCTTCGCAGCTTCCTCAATAGCTTTCTCAGCAGCCTCTTTGGCAGCCGTCTCCGCCTCAGCAAGCTTCACCCTCAACGTGGCGATCTCCTCCTGCGCCCCCGCATAATCCTTTGTCAAAGATGCAACTTTCTCATTGATCTCAGCATCCAATTTAGAGTGCTCCTCCATGATTGCTTTCATCTTCTCCACCTCGCCAGCCGCATGCTTAGCTTTCTTTTTCGCGGAACCCTCGCCTTTATCGATCGCTCCCAGTGCGCCGTCCACTTTTCTCACCTCGCCTCGCGCCTCTCGTGCCTCAAGTACCTATTTAAACGAGCACCGAGCTGTGGAAAACAGAGGACAGTTAGCTAAAAAAAAAAAAAAAAAAAACTGGTCTTACCAGAGAAGCAACAAGCCCAAACTGGCCACTGAGATCTCTAATTTCAGCAATCTCATCTTGAGGCGGAGAATTGTCTTGAGCCGCAAAGCGGGCTAATATGTGATGTATTATTTTTATATGATTGAATTTACGTAATTTTATTATGTTTTGTTGACAAATTCTATGTAAAATATCTAAAATTATGATATAATTAGTATAAAATATTAATCTTTGTAGTTTAGTATAGTTAGTAGTAAAAGTTAGTATTTATAATAAAAAGTTGTAGTTTTTGTACCGGTTTTAGTAACCGGGATATTGTGTCTATTTTACACGGGTATTTTGTGTTTATTTCATTGCGAGAATCCTAAGATGAATCAAATCCAGTATCGACATTTTTGAAGTCAATACAAGTCGGTGAAAGGAAGTTATAAAGCGTCACCGATATAAATGATCAAGGAATAATTGTTTCTAAATCTCGAAAAGGACGTATAATACAAATGGCTCATCGAGTATGTTTTACGAAGAAGTGGTCTTGATGAAAGTTGTAGAGAATTCAACGAGCTTTTCAACGGAAGTTCGATTATGTCATTACGATATCGAGAATTCAAGTTACGATTTTTAGAAGATTAACTGTGTAATTATATATAATTATATATATAATTACACAGCACAAGTAATGATTATGTGTAACATGGGGGAACATGCTGAGGACAAGCTGAAATGATTAGCATCATTACACCGGACCGATCCGGCAAATTTTCAGGACCGGTCCGGGAAGGAAGAAAGTCTATAAAAGGGGAGCATCAGAGGCTTCATTTGGAGTGTACCAATATATATACACAATATTCTATATATATTCTCTCCCTCTTCTTTCTCTTTTTCTTCTCCTTTCTTAGTTTGTAAATAGGCTTTATGCCAAAATAATGTAGTAGTAATACGGTAGTAATGCTCGGGAAATTCTCGAAGGTTCGGTGTTGCTTGAAATCGTTTTAAATCTGGAAAAAGACGATTTACGAATCAATGATTATGTCGGGTAATTTCTATAATAATTATGTTTATGTTTGTTATTTTCTTCTTTTTAGTTTTATAATGTTATTAGGCTAGATCTAATAACTAGCCAAAGTTATGTAATCGTATTATTTCGATCTTTTAGTTAAAAGAATGATGTTAAAATAAAATGACTAAAATTGAGTAAAATGAATCTTTTTCTATTTCGCTACGTAATGATAATATATTCGAATGAAGTAATCAATCATAATGAATACTACGTATAACTTGGCGATGAACCGACCGAGAGAAGTCGAGGATATGAGTAAAAATAGAAAAACCGGAGGGTAAAATGGCCGTCGATTAACGGAATCCTATTTCCTACCGAAGCGATTTGTCCTAATAAAACAAATCTTATTAAAATTTGTATTCGAGATCTTAATAATGTTAAAATCACAGTTTAATTGAAACTACACCGTTTGTATTAAATCGATCCGCTTGACAACCGGAGCCTCTTGAATAACATCGGCCATTTGACAAATGGAATCACCTCTTTTATCCGGGGTAGATTTGTACTCAAATTTTGTTTTGACTAACTAAGTTTAGCATGGGGCGGTTGTGGACCTTGGGCTGATGACTTTTGACATATGACAATTTCATACGCTCGTGTGAGGAGGAATTGTTGACATTAGGAGTACACCGTTTCATTCACTCAATTTGACCTAAAAAAGGAAGATCGAACACATTCTATTAATCGAAGAGATCGAATAAATTAATTACATATACTTTGGCTAGTCTAGTCTATAAATTATATATTGGTATCTATATATTTATATATATATATATATTTTACTATTTATGTACATCTATATATATTTATATATCTATATATATTATATTAAAATAACTTTTAAATTACGCATTTATTTTATGTTAATTAGAGTCGTAGTAATCGTGTTATAAAATTGCGGTTTAGATCGAGTTAATAGCGACTCTTTGGTGTTTAACCACACTTAAAAGAATTACCACTTTTTTCCCTGAGGATTCGACACCTGACTCACCACTTTATCACTACAATTTGACCCGGTACACTGCCGGTTAGGATCCGTCTAACCTAGAAAAGGTCTGTCCTCTTCTTGACGCCGTTTCTAAGGTCTGGTTTGGTGACGTCAGCTTTCTGGCGCCGTTGCCGGGGAAACAAAGTCGCTATTTTTTTTTTGTGTCTATGGTTACTACTTGTATTAGTTAAAAATTCTCGAGGATAAACCAACACTCTTCTTATCACATTTCTTTTTTTTATTTTTCGTTGGTATCTACTTTCTTTTAGTACCAATTTTCTTCTTCTTTAAAACTCGAGCATTTTTCTATTTTAATTAGTTGATGACCAGAAGCGGTAAAGCCTCACTTACTCCTTATAAGCCTGATATAAACGCTTACGAAAGCGATTCTGGATAGAGAGTAAACGTGGTCAACCCGACTTAGGACTCCTTGGAAAATCTCCAACGGAATCATCTTAATAAAAATAAAGAAATGGTGAAGGTAGTGATGAAACAAGCGAGCAGAGGCTAGATCATGCTTTAGGGCATGGACAAAACCCTGTTAATATTAATAATAATCAGAATAATAATAATAGGAACAATCAAGATCGGAACCAGAATAATCGTAACAATCCGCCAAACCCGAGACCTATCTGTGATCAAACTGTAAGGAGAAACCAGACTAATAATCCCATACTTTTACCGAATGAAGGAGCGAATAATTTGAAATTAAGTCTCATCTTTTGGTTTAATTGACGCAAGAGCCCAATTTCTAGGAGAAGATGATGAAGATCCACATCATCATCTCTATCTGTTTGAAGAAGCTGTGCATATCTGACCAAAAAGTCAAGGTGCTCATAAGGAATTAACAAGGATGACTATGTTTCCTTTTCTTTAAAAGGAAGAGCCGAGATTGGTTTATGTCTCTTCCACACCATTCGTTAACTAGTTGGGAGGATATTCAAACCGAATTTACGAAACAATATTTCACTCCAGGGCGGAATTTGGAATTAAAAGTCGAGGTTGCTAATTTTAGACAAGGATCTCGAAGAAACACTTGGGAATGCGTGGGAAAGGTTTAAAAATTGTTAAGAGCTTGTCCCGATCATGGTTATTCCTTAGATATGCAAATTCAACTTTTCTGTCGTAAATTAAGAAAAGATTCACGTGCGGATGTAGATCATGCATGTGGTGGTTAGATTAATGATGAGTGAAGCTCAAGCAGTTTACGATGCTATAGAAAAGATTTCTAAAAACAACGTAATGTGGGAAACCGGCTCTAGTACTAGAAAAGTAGCTTTTGCAGAAGGATGTACGTCAAATACGGAAGTTCTAGCACATTTGGAGAATTTAAGTAGAAAGTTTGATGGATTACAACAAGGTAAGAATCAAAATTCAGAAAATAGTACTCCAACCGAATACTCAAATTATGATAATGTGTCATTAGGGATAGAAGAACCAACAGGATATTCAAAAGAGGAAGTGAGTTTTCTTCAAGACATAGAATTTGAATAATGCATATTCAAACTCATTTAATGCTATTAGAAGAGACCACCCAACTTTTAGATAGTCCGAAAACCCTAGTAAGCCAGGACAACCGCCGTATCGATTCGAGATAAGAATATGAATAATAATCAAGTTTATCAAGGAAATACATCTAATCGAATTTACAATCATTACCAAGATCTTATCCTCAACATACCACTCAAAGTATACGGTAACTCAAAGTTCAACTCAACTGCGAAGGGGTTGAAAAATGGGAAAAGCGATGGAAAATATGATGGGTGTAGTATCTACTCAAGCTAAGAATATGGAAACAATGATGACTTCTATAGGTTCGGTCAAGAAGGACATGAGTACAATGAAAACATCTATGAGTGGACATGATACCAGAATGAGAACGATAGAAGCTTCATTAAGAAATATGGAAGATCATTTGAGTAGGGAAGGTGAACGTAACAACAGTGAGACCTCCTGGAGGATTACCAAGTAATCTTGAAAGAAACCCAAGAGAGGTGAATGTTGTAGAAGTTACGAGAAGTAGGAAACTCTATGGTAGTAATGGAGTAGAAAACTTCGGGAATAATGAAGTAGAAAATGATTTAGATAACAATGAAGAGACTAAAGATGAACTTGAATTTCTTGATGAGGAAGAAGAAATTATAGAGAAATTCTTGAAAAGGAATAGAAGTTTGGAACACGAGAAGGAAGGTGAAAAATGGGTAAAAATCCTAGAATTTTGAAAGACCCCATGGATAAAGATTTAAGGAATCTATTTAAGGAACATGTTAGAGTAGAAGATAAAGAAAACAAGGATGAAAAACAGAAGAATCAAGGAATATGAAGTAGAGTTTGATTCAGGGAACAAATTAAAAGAAAAAGTCAAGAACTCAAACATGGCGATCAAGTAATACTCCAAAGGATAAAGGAAAGAGAAAATGACTTGAAACCAAAGGTTATAGATTTAGAGTCTTTACCTTTTCCACCTAAAGATCAAATTAAAAGGATTAAGACGATCGTAAGTATGCTCGTTTCCTTGATACTTTTAAGTCATATTAATGTTAATATCCACATTATCGAAGCTCGATAAATATGCCTACCTATGGAAAGTTTTTGAAAGATATACTATCAAATAAGAAAAAATTAGAGGAATATGAGAATATATGCCTAAATGAAGAATGTTACAGCAATTCTGCGACATAAGTTACCACCTAAACTAAAAGATCCTGGAAGTTTTACGATTCCGTGTGAAATTGGAGGATTTTTGTTTAAGAAGGTCTTATGTGATCAGGAGCTAGTATAAATCTCATGTCTTATGAGGATTATAGAAAGCTAGGCATAGGAAAGCTTACTAAGATCGAAATGACTCTGCAAATGGCGAGACGGATCGATTAAGTACCCTAAAGGAATTATTGAGGACGTATTGGTTAAAGTAGACAAGTTCTATTTTCCAAGTAGACTTTGTAGTTATGGAAATGGAAGAAGGATTTTCAGCGCCGCTTATCTTAGGGCGTCCATTTCTAGCTACAGGAGAACTTTAATCGATGTTCGAAAGGAGAATTAATTTTGAGAGTCAATGAAGATGAAGTTGCTTTCAATATTTTCAAAGCTATGAACCATCAATACACATCACCGAGAATCATGTTCTTTTATAGAAGATATTCATTACATCTATGATAATCGATTACCAACTTTTGAAGATAGATTAGAGGAATGTTTAACTTTATCTATCTATAAAGAAGATGAGGAAGACATTGAAATGAAAGAGATAATCCTTTCTCTAGATAAAGGAAGTTTTACTTTTAAACCACCATGGCATAAGTATTTAGAATTAGAACTAGAAGGACCGCTTCTTAAATCATCAATAGAAGATCCGCCTAAGAATGCGAATTGAAACCGTTACCTTTAAATCAAATATGCTTTTCTTGAAAATGATAACCTTTTACGATTATTATTTCATCAACTTTAACGAAGCAACAGGAAGATCAATTACTAGGAATGTTGAAAAAGCATAAGAAAGCTTTTGGATGGACGATTCTTGATATTCGAGGTATTAGTCCGAGATATGTGTTCATAAGATAATTACGAAAGAAGATGCTAAACCTTGTATTCAACATAACGCCGCCTCAACCCTAATTTACAATTAATTGTTAAGAAAGAGGTTATTAAGCTATTAGAAATGGGAATAATTTTTCCTATATCGGATAGTGAATGGGTAAGTCCAACTCAAGTTGTACCAAAGAAAGGAGGTTTCACAGTGAAAGAGAATGATAAGAATGAATGGATTCCAACAAGGAAATTACAGGATATCGAATGTGCATTGATTTTAGAAAACTAAATGATCATACTAAGAAAGATCATCATCCACTTCCATTCATAGTACAAATGTTGGAGCGTTTAAGTGGTCATAAGTATTCTTGTTTCTTAGATGGTTATTCGGGATATTTACTGATTTTCATTGCGTAGGAGATAGGGAAAGACTACTTTCACTTGTCCTTATGGAACTTTGCGTATAAAAGAATGCCGTTTGGTTTATGTAATGCTCCAACTACTTTCCAAAGATGTATGATGTCTATATTTTCCGATATGGTTGAGAAATTCTTAGAAATTTTTATGGGCGACTTTAGTGTTTACGGAGACTCTTTTAATGGCTGTTTGTTACACTTAGAACGAGTGTTACAACGCTGTGAGGATACCAATTTAGTGCTTAATTGGGAAAAATGTCATTTAATGGTATCAGAAGGAATTGTACTAGGTCATAGAATCTCTGAAGTAGGAATTGAAGTTGATAAAGCTAAAGTCGAGGTAATCGAAAAATTGCCTCCACCAGTTAATCTAAGAACGTTAAGAGGATTTCTTGGACATGCAGGATTTTATAGGAGATTTATTGCAGATTTTTCAAAGATAGCAAAGCCTCTAAGTCATTTGCTTGAAAAAGAAGTATCTTTTAATTTTGATAATAAATGTATGGAAGCATTTAAGACCCTGAAAGCGAAGTTGATTACTGCACCAGTATTGGTGGCACCAAACTGGGATTTACCTTTTGAGATTATGTGTGATGCAAGCGATTTAGCTGTAGGAGCTGTTTTAGGTCAAAGGTATAATAGAATTCTCAAAGCTATTTACTATGCATCTCATACGTTAAATGCAGCTCAACTAAACTATGCAACTACAGAAAAAGAACTGTTGGCTGTAATTTTTGCCTTAGATAAGTTTAGATCGTATATTGTTGGCTCTAAGGTAATAGTTTATACGAGACCATTCGAAGATTGAAATATTTAATGAGTAAGAAAGATCTGAAACCACGTCTTCTTAGATGGATTCTTCTACTTCAAGAATTTGATATTGAGATTAAAGATAAAAAAGGAAGTGAGAATGTAGTAGCGAGATCATCTAAGTAGAATGGAAGCGAGGAAGAAATAGGAAATGAAATTAAGGATTCATTTCTGATGAACAACTCATTTAGAATCGATATGCCTTCAACCATGCAGATTATTAAAGAAAAGAATTCCTTCTAAGGAAAATTCACCTTGGTTTGGAGATATCATTAACTCACTTAACTTTGTGATTACATTCCGTCTCATTGGACTTGGCAAATGTGAAAGAAGTTCTTTTATGACTTAAAATTTTATTCTTGGGAGGAACGGATCTTTTCCGTAAATGTTCGGATGGAATAATCGAAAAAATGTGTGCACGATAATGAAATTTTAAGTGTTTTATCGTTTTGTCATGATCGTGAGGCGGGAGGTCATCATGGAGGATGGAAAAGCGCTTTTAAAGTCTTGCAATGTGGTTTTTATTGGCCTACACTTTATAAAGATGCGTATCGTATGTTAAAATCTTGTGAGTCTTGTCAAAAATGGGAAATGTATCTAAAAACATGAAATGCCTATGCAACCTATTTTAGAATGTGAGTTATTTGATGTTTGGGGTATAGATTTCATGGGACCTTTCCTATATCTTTTGGAAAAAGATTTATTCTTGTAATGGTAGATTATGTTTGAAATGGGTAGAAAGTGAAGCTCTTCCCACTAATGATACCAAAGTTGTTATACGATTCCTTAAAAGAATATATTTACACGTTATGGCATTCTAGGCGATCATTAGTGATAGAGGTTCGCACTTTTGCAATCGACCATTTACTAAGTTAATTGAAAAATATGGTGTAACGCATAAGTTAGGAGCAGCCTTATCATCCATAAACCGGTGGTCGGGTAGAGGTGTCAAATAGAGAGATTAAAAGAATCATAGAAAAAAGCAAGTGGATTCAAACCGTAAAAACGGGCGATTAGATTAGATGATGCGTTATGGGCATCTGAGCGACTTTTAAAACTCCAATTGGTTTTTCTCCTACAAATTAGTCTTTGGTAAATCTTGTCATCTCCCAGGTAGAGTTAGAACACCGAGCATTACAGGCTATTAGATTTTTAAATTTCGATCCTAAGGTCATCGGTGATCATAGATTACTTGATTAACGAAATTAGAAGAATTTAGCCTTGATTCATATGAAAATGCTCGAATCTACAAGGAGCATACGAAATCGTTCCATGATAAGAGAATATATAGTCGTGAGTTCCATGTAGGTGATCGAGTGTTATTGTACAATTCACGTTTGAAGTTGTTTCGAGGTAAGCTTAAATCACGATGGGCGGGACCATTTAAAGTAACACGAGTTTATAAATCTGAGTCGTTGAACTAAGCGATGGGAATACAACTTTTTAGCCAATGGTCACGGGGTGAAGCTATTTACGGAAGGTGAAGAAATCTCTCGATAAATGAAGTGATATTGCGATCGACCCTCGAAAGACTAAAAGCGATTAAAGGTCTTAAAAGCGGAAAGTATCAAATCACCAGGTTTTATCTTTACTTTTTATGTCTAAACTAGTTTAAATCTTTTACCGGATAGACGTAAAAGAACCTGATGTCTTTTTAGATAGATTAGGAGTTTTGTTTTGCTTTTAAAGTTTGGTTTTAATAGAGATATCGCCTTTACTATAGAAGCCTTAGTTTTGAGCAGAACAAGCAATTGTTGAGAAAGAAAAATTGAAAGAAGTTTGTAATGAGTACGTCAAGAAGCTCGATAAAGAGAAGGGCTAAGTTTTTAAGGAAGTGCAGAATCAGTGGAAAAATTGAACACAAGTGGGGCGATGTGGGAAAAATTTAACTCAATCTCGAGTGAGTGTTTGAATGTAATTAAGAAGGAGCGATTAGGTGGTTAACCGAAAATCCCGATGGACTTCAAGACTTAATTCAAACGCTACATTTCTAGGATATAGTTTGCTTGAAAGGTATGTTAGAAATCTGGAGTTTGTAGAAATTGAAGAATTAGAAACCCGTAGGTTCAAATATTTTATTGTTTTTAGTTTTATAAAATTTTTGCATAACTTTGAAAATCTTATAAAATTGGATCTTTATAAAATTAAGGAGTTTTATAAAAGTTTTATAAAAAGTTTTTAAGTTTTTAGATATTTTATAAAATTAATAGAAATTTATTGAATTTTTATAAACTTTTAAATAAGTTTTATAAAGATTTTATAAATTTTGAGAAATTGTTATAAAATTTATGAATTTTATTTTCTATTTTTATTAAGTTTTTATTGAGTTTTATAAGTTTTATATCAAAAATCCAAAAAAAAAAAATTTCGAAAAAAAGCATAAAAATTGCATACGGACCGATCCGGCCCTTACACCGGACCGATCCGGGATCGATTTAACCTAAAGGGACGGGGACACTTTCTTCTTCCTCATTTCCACCTTTTCTTTTCAAAGCGACCTTTACACCTCCTCCACTTGAATTTTTTTCTTTTTCTCCTCAAAAATACAAATTACACTACACCATTACATACATTCTTTCTCTTTTACTCTCCTCTCTTCAACACAAGTGAAGAATTTGAAAAAGATCGAACACAAGCTCCATTTCATCCCGGAGGCTTATACGACTTTTCCGGCCACTTTTCACGGTTTTTGTTCATTATAAGGTATAATTTGTTTACTCTAGTTGTCAATTTCATAATTTTATAATTTTTAGATTTATTTTCAACTGTTTTGAATTTTTAGTGTGTTGTGACATCTTATTTTGTGTTGTTTTTCTGTTGTTTTTATTGTTGTTTTGTCAATTCAATATCGTAGAATGGCCTCATCCAGTCGAAAATTCTCTAAGAAAAGAAAGCCTAATATTCCAATAGAAATACCAGATCGTAGAATTAAGAGATTTAACACCGGAAGAAGAATCATTAGTTTTGTTGCTCTGACTTCACCTCAAGCTAAGAATGCTTATAAAAATATCTATAGTAAATGTGGAGTTGTGTTGGAAAGAGGCTTAGATTTTGATGACTTAGGAGAGGAGGTTAGGCGTATTTTTGCGAGGCGCCAATGGTTGGATTTTGCAGGCTCAAAGGACGGGAGAGATCAATACTACCTTAGTGGCGAGAATTTTATGCGAGCTTTTGTCTACTTTGACACCCACCGAGGTAGTATGATGAAGTCTATTCCCCCAGGTCTAGACATGTTTCTTTTAGTCCGGGCCGATTAATCTTTGTTTTAGGAGTAGAAGTTTTCCGGATGAAGAAGATTATAGAGTCAAGTTTATGGATTAGATGATCCTGCTATGTATGAAGCGATTGCCTCTGAGAGCTCGAGAGGGAGTTTGATGCTACAAAGCAGAGTGGGTGGACAAATGATTTAATTATGGGAAATGTTTTAGAGATCGAGGGCAATCAAAAGATTTTTGAGCCATACTCTCTATCCCACTACCAAACACACCGCTTTTGGTAAAGAAGATTTATGCATTACTTGGGCGATGATTCATGATATTAAGGTGGATGTGGGGAAAATCATGTATAGAAGGGTTTCGAGTTTATTATTCTTGCCAAAGCGAGGAGTCACATGTACTTTCCTGGCTTTATTTGATTTATGTCGTAGATCGGGAGTTCCTTTCTGTCTAACGACAAGTTGATGATGGCGATGAGTCCCTGATAGGCCCTAGTCCGAGGAGGTCTCGGAGGGTTCGATAGACTCGATAGTTAGACGTAGTACCCTCCACCACCGCTCCGCCCGATTCCACGATTTCATCTTTTTCGATCAACAATGGACTTCTCTCCCAAACACTATTACATACGATATGTTTCAATCCTTAGTATCGGATGTAGCCGAGGGCGAGCTAATATGGCTTTGTTTGCTTGACGAGTAGGCGGTGGAGTGATGATTTACGTAGAGGATCTTTGAGACATGGCGGATGCATCTTGATCCTTCTTTCGATAGAAGCGCCTATCCGCCTGTCAATCTAACCCGTATACGTTACGAGAATGGATAGCACCTATTCCACCATCTCGAGCTTTCATCATATGCCAAATCCTTTTGGAAGCCGATCTAGTGGTCGAGGTGTCTTTTATACACGAGTTCTCGAGTGCGATTATCATCTAGTAGGGAGGATTTTCCGATTTTGCAAGGATGACGTCAAGTATGAGTTCGATGGATCTCGGCTTGATTCGATTCGGATCACGACTACGTTTCCACAGCCAGTTACGTCATCAGTTCCAAGTATGAATGATCCAGTTTACACTGCTGACGATGATGATGTTGACATTCTTTGATTTTAAACAACTTATATTATTTCTAAACATTTTATGACTGTTTATTTTATTTTCTGCATTTTAACTTTAGTTGATAAGTTTGATAGTTTGATAAGTTTTCGATTTCATTAATCATATTCTGTCGTAGTCGTAAATTTATAGTATTTAAATATTTCATAAAAATCAAAAATCTAAAAATATATTTATCATTCGCATGTAGTATTAGGTATGTCGTTTTATCCGTATCGGTGAGATAATATTGAACAAAGTTAATTTTTATAGCTTTATAGCTTTATAGCTTCTCAAATAGCATGAAGGCTATTAAGTTGAACAAAGCAAACTTGAACTTTACAACCTTCATACGGTAAAAAAATCTTAAAGCCGGACCGGTCCGGCCGGTTTGAGACCGATCCGGGAATAAAATCAGCTTAGTCATCACGAAAGTGTTAGTATGCATGCACGTGTACTCTAATTTTTATCCATTTAAGGACGAGAGAGGTTGAAAGTAAAAATTTGCCAATTCACTCACTACTTTCAATCCTTTTCTTTTCTTGCATCTGTTTAAACTAAAATGTCAAACCAATCATCACCATCAATCAATTCATACGATCCGGAGGCGGTTGATGTTTTTGTCCCGAGTCTAATGCTTCAAATGTTAATTTGTTGGTGAATCACGAGGTTTGCAAATTCTCTATATTGATGGAAAGGGGTATCAATTTTGAAAAAATTGATCGATTCGAAGGATTTAATTCGAAATCAAGGATGGAAAAAATTTGTTAAGCAACCTCGAGGAAGAATTAATGTTTCTATTGTTAGGGAGTTTTATTCACTCTTTCTTCTTCATTGATACGGTAGATCATCACGACTTATATCTCATTGCGTGGTACACTTATTCACTGTCACCTCATATTATCAATCATATCTACGAGATACCGATTTTCAATCAAATCCATAATCTTCATTATGAATATCAATGGGGATTAGGGAACTCTTGTCATGTTGTTAACTATGTCACGGAAGCTTTTCCGTGATCTGTTTCCGAGTTCGATCAAAATTACGACTCTACCACTTCACTCTGCTGCTCATCCGAGAGCATGGAAACACTTCATTAACTCACGAGTCTATCCGACTAGTGACTTTGCATGGGTTAGTGATAGTGAGATACTTCATTGTTTGCATTAATAAGCTGGAGCTTATGTGGGTGGGGATTTTGATTTTTAGGACGGCGATAAACTTTGCGATGGAGCGGTATAATAATGGAAGGCCAATGCCTTTTGCTTGGTTAATTTCAAGGTTATGTATTCATTTGAATGAAGTCCCGAAATTGCTTCGATGAGATATATCCGTCTCGTGATTGTCGTGAGAGGATTGCTACCGGTAGAGAATCCGGGTTGTTAAATCAACTATTTGAGATAGTTGTTAGTGGTTTTATTTAATTTAGTTTAAGTTTGGTTTGCTTTAATAAGTTAAAGTTGCTTAAGGTTAGTAAGTTAATAGTCGAGTTTGTTTTATTTTTAGTCCGTAATAGTTTCTTTTTGTTTAATATATATGTTGTTTGATTTTAATATACGTGTGTTATCAATGTTTATAACGATCATCTATAATTTTAATCTAATTTTGAACCTCCTTTTTCATACTTATTGAACATCGGACGATGTCGGCCGTAAGTGGGGAGTAGAGTTAGGTTTGAAAATTCATTAAAATTTTCAAAAAATTAAAAAATAATTATAAAATATAACTTTTTCATATAAATTAGTACTTTAATTACTTATTTCTTAGTTTTAATTTTCTTGAATAATTTAAGTTGGTTAATATATGAATAAAAATGATATAATTCGAGAGGATTAATTTTTGATTTAGTAAAATATATTAGATATATAATGAATATGTTTTATATCTTTTATAAGATTTTTAAGATTTTGAGTATGTATAACTAAATAATTTTTATCAAATATTTCTTTTATGGAATTATTCAAGTAATTTTATATTTATAAATAAATTTTTAGATAATTTTCTTTTAAGATTAATTATGAATTTGGAATCAAAATTAGGAATGATGATTTTTAAAGCACCACAAAATATAACTATAGCCAAATAACCTACCTGAATAAAATTTCCAATTTTTGACCCCACCTCAGCCTTTTAA
The DNA here is from genome assembly GCA_026214975.1 of Gentiana macrophylla. NCBI lineage: Eukaryota > Viridiplantae > Streptophyta > Magnoliopsida > Gentianales > Gentianaceae > Gentiana > Gentiana macrophylla. Next base: position 136,542,982 of record CM047806.1, read on the forward strand.
AGAGTGATCAAGACCTCACTCGGAATTTAGCCATTTTCCGACCTTTAGCTTGTTTTGGTCTACATTTCTTTGACATCCTTCGAGTTTGTACGTACTTATGAGAGGAGATGATGACAGAAAAAGTTAAGAGTTGAGAAAAATGGTATATGCTGAGATTGGAATGAGTTCAGATATGTTAATGTCTTATGAAAAATTTATATTAGGAACAAAGCACCATTTTTACACAGAATAAATCGAATATCAAGTATCTTCCCTATCTTTGATCGACCAAATATATGTCTGATGATAGTAGTCCAGCTAGGGGATTATCTCGAAATGTCCTATTGCTGAGAATGAAGGCATAAGTCGAATTAAAAGATCTCAAGAATGATTACGTGTTTAAGGAAACCGGACTCGTAATTTTAGATCGAAAGAGTAGTACTCCGATCAATCTTGATGAAGCACTGCTTGTGAATTTGATTATTTACACACACTCACGCTTTAGTTCTTAATGTTAAAAAAAAAAAAAAAAAAAAAAAAAGAAGAAAAAAAATCAAAAATAGTTGGAATAAAGGATGTTCTTAATCGAATCTGTTTTTGATCAAGAATGTGAAGACGTGAGTACGTCGACTTACATCTTTCTCTTTACGATTTCCTTTTATCTTTTCGATTAACCAATGTCCTATCCTAATATATTAAGCCACTATGTCTTCTATCCTGACTTAGTTAATGATTCCGTAAATTAAGTAATAATCGAGATAGAAAGTATTTCTAAAATTTTATTTATATTTACGAATTATTGCATGCATGTTTCCATCTAATTCATATTTGATACTTAATTCATTTAAGTTATATAATCTCCTTCCTTAAATTTCTATAAAATTTATAAATTATATGTTTGTAATATTGATTTATATATATTACTTTTGAAATTTTAATCTAATCAATTATATTATCTCATTATATATATATTATCGCTTATTTTCTTTCGAGGGCGATCAAAAGCTAAGTGGGAGTAATTTGATGTATTATTTTTATATGATTGAATTTACGTAATTTTATTATGTTTTGTTGACAAATTCTATGTAAAATATCTAAAATTATGATATAATTAGTATAAAATATTAATCTTTGTAGTTTAGTATAGTTAGTAGTAAAAGTTAGTATTTATAATAAAAAGTTGTAGTTTTGTACGGTTTTAGTAACCGGGATATTGTGTCTATTTTACACGGGTATTTTGTGTTTATTTCATTGCGAGAATCCTAAGATGAATCTGAAATCCCGAGTATCGACATTTTTGAAGTCAATACAAGTCGGTGAAAGGAAGTTATAAAGCGTCACCGATATAAATGATCGAGGAATAATTGTTTCTAAATCTCGAAAAGGGCGTATAATACAAATGGCTCATCGAGTATGTTTTACGAAAAGTGGTCTTGATGAAAGTTGTAGAGAATTCAACGAGCTTTTCAACGGAAGTTCGATTATGTCATTACGATATCGAGAATTCAAGTTACGATTTTTAGAAGATTAAGCGTGTAATTATATATAATTATATATATAATTACACAAAGACAAGTAATGATTATGTGTAACATGGGGAACATCTTGAGGACAAGCTGAAATGATTAGCATCATTACACCGGACCGATCCGGCAAATTTTCAGGACCGGTCCGGGAAGGAAGAAAGTCTATAAAAGGGGCGTCGGAGAACTTCATTTGGAGTGTACCAATATATATACACAATATTCTATATATATTCTCTCCTCTTCTTTCTCTTTTCTTCTCCTTTCTTAGTTTGTAAATAGGCTTTATGCCAAAATAATGTAGTAGTAATGCGGTAGTAATGCTCGGGAAATTCTCGAAGGTTCGGTGTTCTTTGAAATCGTTGTAAAATCTGGAAAAGACGATTTACGATCATCGCGATTATGTCGGGTAATTTCTATAATAATTATGTTTATGTTTGTTATTTTCTTCTTTTTAGTTTTTATAATGTTATTAGGCTAGATCTAATAACTAGCCAAAGTTATGTAATCGTATTATTTCGATCTTTTAGTTAAAAGAATGATGTTAAAATAAAATGACTAAAATTGAGTAAAATGAATCTTTTTCTATTTAAACTACGTAATGATAATATATTCGAATGAAGTAATCAATCATAATGAATACTACGTATAACCTGGCGATGAACCGACCGGAGAAGTCAGGATATGAGTAAAAATAGAAAAACCGGAGGGTAAAAATGGCCGTCTGATTAACGGAATCCTATTTCCTACCCGGGGGCAGATTTGTCCTAATAAAACAAATCTTATTAAAATTTGTATTCGAGATCTTAATAATGTTAAAATCACAGTTTAATTGAAACTACACCGTTTGTATTAAATCGATCCGCTTGACAACCGGAGCCTCTTGAATAACATCGGCCATTTGACAAATGGAATCACCTCTTTTATCCGGGGTAGATTTGTACTCGGTACCTGTTTTGACTAACTAAGTTTAGCATGGGGCAAGTTGTGGACTTGGACTGATGACTTTTGACATATGACAATTTCATACGCTCGTGTGAGGAGGAATTGTTGACATTAGGAGTACACCGTTTCATTCACTCAATTTGACCTAAAAAAGGAAGATCGAACACATTCTATTAATCGAAAAGATCGAATAAATTAATTACATATACTTTGGCTAGTCTAGTCTATAAATTATATATTGGTATCTATATATTTATATATATATATATATTTTACTATTTATGTACATCTATATATATTTATATATCTATATATATTATATTAAAATAACTTTTAAATTACGCATTTATTTTATGTTAATTAGAGTCGTAGTAATGTCTGTGTTATAAAATTGCGGTTTAGATCGAGTTAATAGCGACTCTTTGGTGTTTAACCACACTTAAAAGAATTACCACTTTTTCCCGAGGATTCGACACGACTCACCACTTTATCACTACAATTTGACCCGGTACACTGCCGGTTAGGATCCGTCTAACCTAGAAAAGGTCTGTCCTCTTCTTGACGCCGTTTCTAAGGTCTGGTTTGGTGACGTCAATATGCCCCGGCCAATCTCCACTTGAACAGTATCAGGACAGTCAGAGGGAAGTGGCCCTAGAGGAATCACATCGGCGATTGCTTCGCCAATCTGGCGAGCTTTGGATAGGTCAAGATCCTGGGTAAAGCTCGGATCCAACCATAGGGCCTCTTTCCCAGAATAACCTCGAGGCAAAGTTTTTTGTGGCAGCGTCTCAGCGGGTGCGCTCTTCTCCACCGGAGTTTCAACCTCTTCAAGATGCGCCGGACTGGGAGCGGACCGTTTGGGTGGGCGATCATCCTTCGCCTTCTCTGGTTGAGGTCGCTTCACGCCGTGCGACTCTTTAGTAGGGGGATGAGTCTTTTTTGAGGCACCAGCCTGACCTGGGCTCGCAACAAGGGCAGAGGAAGTCGCAACAAGGGCAGAAGAGGTCGCAGCCTCCGGGTTAGGTGTCTCTTCGACAATCGAGGCGTCCACAGATCGGGGCACTTTCCCTAGAGCTTTCTTCAGAGCCTCCTGTCGAGCATTGGCTGCCTTGTCTGCCTCCGCATTAAGCTTGTTTCGGTAAGCCCTGCGAGCATTTGGATCCATACCTACAAAAAGAAAGCGGTTTAGAGCCCAACGAAACAAAATGAGCATTTACAAATAAATACAAGTGGACAAAGAAAGTTACAAAGCGGCCTAAGTATAGGATCGCCCCCACATTCCGGACACTCAGAGGGGAAACATTTGTTGATATGACAACCCCCAATCCAGTCCGGATCGCGGCTCTCAGACCCATTCGTACCAAGCGCGCGCATTCCCCTGCCCACTAGGCCCGCCATACATACAAAAGGCTCGGCCGATAAATAAGTTCAACCCAGGAAACATTTCTCCGAGATGGCGCCGCCCCGTCCGACTGAATTAACGTCATCAGCCCCTTTACGTAACGCCGCTCACTCACAGGGGGGTCAAAGATTAAAAGCGTGGATTTGCCTCCGCGGACTTCTGCCCTAGGAAAAGGCCAACCTACCTTCGACTCGACTTTCAAGACCAGCGCCCCCGTTTGTGAAACTTATTGGGAAGCGGGAATAGTAGCGAAGTCTGCGACCTCGAGAGAGACATGTCCAGAATAGGCGTCCCCACGAAGGAATAAAATTGCCCCAAAGTAAAGTTAACGTCGGCTCGATCTTGATATCCGGCACATAACGATGAAGGCCATCAAGCGGATAATAGCCCGACGGCAAAATCGGAGGGAAGCGCTGCGATCTCCTGCGAGATCTTCACAAAGAAAGGATCGGCGGTCACAGACCAGCATACAAATGATGGAAGTGGAGGATAAGGGTGTCCTCGGAGCGACGCGCACCTACATAATCCTTATGGTCCCGGGTTTAAATTTATCGGACTCCTTCTTATAATCGAAAAAAAGAAAACCGATACACTGGTGTCGATTCCGAATATGCTATTAATGGTCCTGTTGAGATCGTTGCTCTTGCACAGTCGGGACCATTTCTTATCAACGTCCTTCTCATACGCCGCCATGATCGCAAACTCTCGCATAGCTTCAGGATTGTTAGGACGAGAGCTCTTCGGCTGGGTATCGGCCGCGGCGGCCTCACCAACTGTCATGGTTTGGTGATGAGAGATAAATTTATGATCATTATTACGACATTTTACCCCAATATTGATACCATTTTGAGCATTATTGTATCAAATCAAGTCAAAAATACTAAGTTTTATTCAAATGTATAAGTAGTAGTTATTATATAAATTATCGTATTTTTATAAGTTTTTATAAGTTTTGTACCGGTTTAGTAACCGAGTGTAAATGTCGGATCTACGCTTGGTATTTTGGTAATTTATTGCGAAACTTTAGGATGACCAAAACCCGAGTGACGACACGTTTGAGGCCTAAAAGAGGTATTTTTAGGGATATAAGAGTGTCCACTAACTTAAGTGGTCAGTGGCTTCAGGTGGTTAGTGAATCTGCACTACTAACGAATTATATCTTCGACGAACGAATGGTTCATCAAAACGACATTTTCTGAAGAAGAGTCCTTCATGAAAGTTGTAGATCTTTGAAAGTAGTAATTTTTATATAAATTATGGTATTTTTATTGTATTTTATTTATATTAATAAAAATAAATTTCCACATTGCAAATACTGTGCTTTTGGACTTTTATTGTCAGAATTACTTGTGGTTCGTTTCTTTGTGTTCAGGTACAAAAGATAAGATTTATCTGCGAGCGCGAATCGAATCTTGAATAACGAGACGAGAGTTATGTCTGATACTTGGAGCCCAAGGATTTTATTAAAACTTTTGGTGTCGATTTGCCTGTGGTTCGTTTCTATGTGATCGTGCAGAAAAATTAAAAATTACTGACGGAACGAACCTGAAGATTGAAGTCAGACGCAGAAGATACGGATTTAAAAGAGAAGGCCGGATCAATCCGGTGAAAAGCCGGATCGATCCGGCACTTCAATTTGTGGCTATATAAACAGAGCCAATTGAACAGAATGAGCTGCCCCTTTCTTCCCCATTTCCCTCTTCTTCTCGTCCCTGCTTCTTTTCTTTCTTTCTTTTTTTTTTTTTTTGTTTTGAAGATCATATATATATATATGATATATATATATATATATATATATATATACACACACCTTTCATGTATGTATATATATTCTATATATGAATATATATGTAATAGATCTATCTATATTTATATAGATCTGTATCTGATCTCGTTTTAAATCTCGTTTCTTTTTAATTTTCTTTTAGTAGTATATATACATATATATGTACATGTATGTATGTATATATATTTTTCACATATATAAATAAAATGGTTATATATATCGTTGTAATGGCGGAATAATTATCGAAGATTGTTGATTTGAAGCTTTGGCATGTTAGATCCGTGAAACGCTTTGATTCGATAAATCATAACCTAATAATATTCTAAAATTGTTATGTTTATTATTTCTATTTCTATTTATATATGATATTAAACTAAAAATATATCTAAATAAGATATGAATCAATTAGTTAATCTTTTGGTAAAATGAATGATCGACTCAGGTAATAATGATTAAAATCAATTATGATGAATCTCTTTCTTTTCTGCGCGCTTAATGAAGCGTTAAAATTGAAAGACCGGAGGGTAAAATTGGCGAGTGAAAGCGTGACAACGGAACCCGCTTCTACCCGAAGCGATTTGTCCTAAAAGATGAATCTTATTGACATTTGTACTCGAGATCGTAATAATGTTAAATCATCAGCTTAATTGAAACTTAAACCGGAAAGAAAGTTGAATCGTCCGGCTTTGACAACCGGAGCCTTTTAAATAAAATTGACCGTTTGATGAACGGAATGACTCCTTTTATCTAAAAGGTAGATTTGTACTCGGGGCCTGTTCGGAAAAACCGTAATGATTGTGGACCTTGGATGATGCAATGGACATATGACAATTTCATACGCTTCGTGTGAGGAGGAGTTGTCTAGCTTAGAGTACACCGATTCATATATAATTTACACCTTGAATAAAGGAAGATCATGCTCATTTATTTCTACTAAAAGATATTGATTCAATGAAAGATTTCTTGCTAGATCCAAAATATATCTATATATATATATTAGTATTTATTTGTTTTATTTTTACTGTTTTACTAACATCTAACTCTAACATCTAACTAATCTAACTATCTAACCCGATGAAACTGATAAAACTGCGACTTAGATCGAGTTAATAATAGCTTCTTGGTGTTTAACCCCACTTAAAAGAATTACCATGTTTTCCCTCGAGAATACGACTTATCACTCACCGAGACTAGCACTACAATTTGACCCGGTACATCGCCGGTTAGGATCTGTATAGCCTAGGTAATGTCCGTCGACTTTACGCGCGCCGTTCAAAGGTTAGGTTTAGGTCTGTCAAGATTTTGGCGCCGTTGCGGGGAAACGTCGTTAATTTCTTTCTTTGTGTCTAGGGTTACTACTTGTATTAGCTCAAAATTCTAGAGGATAAGTCAACACTCTTCTTATCACATTTCTATTTTTATTTTCCGTTGGTATCTACCTTCTTTTAGTTACCAATTTTCTTCTTCTATTAAATTCGAGTTATTTTCTATTTTCGATAGTAGAAAGTAAACGTGGTCATAATGATGAGGATAAGTCAATACATTTCTCAATCTCATTTGTATTTTTATTTTCATTGGTACTCACCTATTTGGTAAGATACCAATTTTTTATAAAATACTCGATAAATACCGAGTGGCTTCGTAATTACCGAGAGAGAGAGAAAAAACCGGAAAAAAAAAAAAAACTACTCGGTAAATATCGAGTGGATTCGTAATTACCGAGGAGAAAAAAAATGTGGTTTTTTATCAATTTTGTGTTATTTTCTATTCGATATTTTCTATTCCACAAGAATTGTCAAATCGAGTTACGAAAATGGCGAAACCGTTAGTGAAACACCTGAACAAGGATTGCTCATGCTCAAGGTATGGCCAAAACCTTAATCGAAATTTACCTCAACCTAATAACCGTAATCGAATAATAGAAATAATCGAATCGGAATAAGCATAATCGTAATAATCGAAACCAAATTAACTCCGAGACCTATATGTGATCGGACCGTAAGAAGGTACCGATTAATAATCCAATTCGTTTACCCAATAAAGGAGCAAATAATTTCGAAATAAAATCTCATCTTTTTGGTTTAATTGACACAAGAGCCCAATTTTTAGGAGAGGATGATGAGGATCCACATCATCATCTCTATCTTTTCGAAGAATTGTGTAATACAGCCAAAAGTCATGGTGCTCATTATGAATTAACGAGGATGTCTATGTTTCTTTTTTCTTTAAAAGGAAGAGCACGAGATTGGTTTTTGTCACTTCCACATCATTCATTGACTAGTTGGGAGGATATTCAAACCGAGTTCTTAAAGCAGTATTTTACTCCTGGTAGAAAATTGGAATTAATAGTCGAAATTGCCAACTTTAAACAAGGATCTGAAGAAATGCTTGGGAATGCTTGGGGAAGATTTAAAAAGCTACTAAGAGCTTGTCCCGATCATGGTTATTCCTTAGATATGCAAATTCAACTTTTCTGTCGTAAATTAAGAAAAGACTCACGTGCAGATGTAGATCATGCATGTGGTGGTTCGTTAATGATGAGTGAAGCCCAAGTAGTTTACGATGCTATAGAAAAGATTTCCAAAAATAATCGTATGTGGGAAACCGGTTCTAGCACAAGAAAAGTAGCATTTGCAGGAGAATATACATCGAATACGGAAGTTCTAGCACACTTGGAGAATTTGAGTAGGAAATTTGACGGCTTATTAGCCAAGAAAAATGTAAACTCGTAAAATATCTTACCAAATGAATACTCAAGTCATGATAATGTGTCATTAGGGATGGAAGAACCAGAAGGCTATTCAAGGGAAAAGGTGAATTTTTACAAAGATAGGAATTTGAATAACGCGTATTCAAACTCGTTTAATGCTATAAGAAGAGATCACCCTACTTTTCATTGGTCCAAAACCCCAGTAAGCAAGGACAACCACTTGATCGATTCCTAATATAAGAATCCATATCAAGGTTATCAAGGAGATACCACGAATCAAAATCTACAATCATTACCTAAACCGTATCCACAACATACCACTCAAAGCATACCAAGAACTCGAGTTCAACTCAACTTTGAAGGAGTAAACAAATGGGAGAAATTAATGGAAAATCGATAGGTATGATAACTACTCAAGCTCAAAATATGGAAATTATGATAACTTCTATGAAGTACAAATCACTAAGGATATGAGCGTTGAAAACATCTATGAGTGGACATGATACCAGAATAAGAATTATAGAAGCTTCATTGAGGAATCTGAATATCACTTGAGTAGAGAAGTAGAACGTAAAAGCAAGAAACCCTCGGAAGGATTGCCAAGTAATATCGAAAGAAATCTGAGTGGGGTAAATCTTTGTTATTACCGTAAGTGGAAGGATCAGTGGAAGTAATGGATTAGAAAAATTCGGGAATAATGAAGTAGATGATGATTTAGATGGTAAATATAAGAAGAATATGGAATCTAAAGGGCCATTTCAAACCGAACCTTATCCGGCTCAACCTAAATTCACATCGGTTCAACCTGGAAGGGCATCACCACATCCACCGCATATTTTGAAGAAAAGTGGTACCGAATGATGACACACTATGTCTTCAAAAGGCACAATCATTCAAGGAAGCTTTACCATCTTCATCTAACGACAAGGGTAAGGGAGGTATTCATTCTAACCTCACTTGATCTTGAATTACTCCCCATTCCCGAGAAATGAAATGAAAAAGATGAAGTTGGATAATAAGTATGCATATTTTCTTGACACTTTTCGGCACTTAACTATTAATACCCCTTTCATCGATGTTTGTAAGGAGAGCTTAGTTTGGGAGTGAATGATGAGCGCGTTATCTTCAACATTTACAATTCATTGAAATATCCATACATTACACTAGAATCTAGTTCTTGTGTAGACACTTTGTGTTCTCTTGTGGTGGATCGTATAACACAGGTGTAATCGGAGAAGATGACTCAGAATAATAATGTAAGCTCGTAAACCCAAAGCTCGAAAATCAAAGGAAAAGGTCAAGAACCGTTGGATTCGACGGCATTCGCTCTAAACATATGTTGGAAAGCGATATTGATAAAAAAACGACGGATGCGATGCGTGAGGATGACCCACCACCAAAGTGCCTTAAAAAGCGGAAGCACGGTAAAGTCCGGATATAGACTATAAATGTAGTCAATGACGGGTACTATCCTTCCTTTTACTCCTTAAGCATTTATTTTTAGTGGATTATGTGCTTAATTGTTACGTGCTTTTGTGAGTAATTGTTAAAGTAACTGCTTTGTTTAGTATATTATATTAGTTAATCATTATCATTTTGGTCGAGCAAACGACGTTAACCAAAAGCGCTACCGGGAGGCAACCCGTAAAAATGTTAAATATAATAATTACTCATACTTTGGATGATACTTTGCTAATACTTAGGATTGATTTTCATTTTGTTTCACCAAGTCTTAGGATGAATGTTTGAATGTCATTATAAAGGGAACGATTAGGTGGTTATCCGAAAATCCCGATGGAGAAACAAAGATAAAATTCAAATGCATCATTTCTTAGAATTAGGTTGTTAGAACAATTTGAAATAATCCTTGAGGATCTGGGTATAAAAGACTCAGAGTTAATACTTTCTCACATATTTCATATCATGATCTAGTCTGTTTTAAATTTCAAAAATAATGTGTGACATGTATTAGTTCAACTCTCATGGAATATTGTGTGTTTTAAATCAATAAAAGTTTATGTGGTGTGTTTATCTACCCTTTTGCATTACACTGTCACACTCCACATACTTTTATTATTTGCACACACAACGGTCATAACTTTGACCCACCCACCCACCCTTTTTTATCATCCGAGTATTTGTTTTGACTTGTTTTAGTGCACCATTGCTTTCCCAACAACTTATTTACACTCACTTTACATTGAGGACAATGTAAGTTCGTAAGTGGGGAGTGGAGTCGTTGGTTTAGCAATGGCATTAATGTTTATTTTGTATCAATAAATCCCTTAGTTTTCGATTTTTTTCGAGCATTATTTAGTTGATTAAAATAAATCAGATAAAGTATATATTTCATGGATTTGAAGATATAATGATCAATTTGGATGTGTATAACCAACGTGAACTGTAAGTGCATTGTAATTCCAAATATATTTGTGTAACATGAATTCTTTCACGTAAGCCTTTGATATTGAAGCGAAAATTTTAAACTGTATCCATTCAGTATCCTAGTGGTTATTCTAGATAATAACAGTAACTTAGTACCTAACTTTTGAACGTGTACTGTGAATATCTGAAGGTTTGAATGTGATAGAAAGGATATAAGTTAAGTGGAATGAAAGGAAGAATACAAAAAAAAAAAAAAAAAAATAAGATGAAATATTTATATGTCGGTTGTAGCTATCAATGATTTGAGTGCAGTAGGGTGTTATCACGAAACGTCCTATATCACTATGAGGTTTAAAAGCTCCCGACTGCCTGATGATAGTAGTCCAGCTAGGGTGTTATCACGAAATGTCCTATTGCTGGGAATGAAGGCATATGCTACACATGTGAAATTAAGTTCATCACACGAAAAAAAAAGAAAAAAAAAAAAGTTTAAGAATGGTTGAAAACTTAGTTATCTTCTGACTATCCCCAAATAAACCGAATGATATGCTTTAGGGATTATCCTAATAAGTACACAGGAGAACTTTGTGTGGAACTACTCTCGCTTATACCTAGGAAAGTCATTAGAAATTTTCTAAATGGATATTTGTGTGTTTTGCTTGATTTATTCAAGAGAGGATAGTGGAAATTGAAAAGGCATCATTCACACACACACTGTTATACATTTATATTGAGGTTAAAGCTCAGTTATAATTCTAAAGGTTGTATTATCTGGTTGTTCCTTATACCTTCTATCTTCATAAATTTATCTCTTATTCATTTTGTTTTATCGCTTGTTTTGATCGAGACGACCAAAAGCTAAGTAGGGGTTGTGATGAGAGATAAATTTATGATCATTATTACGACATTTTACCCCAATATTGATACCATTTTGAGCATTATTGTATCAAATCAAGTCAAAAATACTAAGTTTTATTCAAATGTATAAGTAGTAGTTATTATATAAATTATCGTATTTTTATAAGTTTTTATAAGTTTTGTACCGGTTTAGTAACCGGGAGTGTCGATGTCGGATCTACGCTTGGTATTTTGGTAATTTATTGCGAAACTTTAGGATGACCAAAACCCGAGAGTGACGACACGCTTGAGGCCTAAAAGAGGTATTTTTAGGGATATAAGAGTGTGCCACTAACTTAAGTGGTTCAGTGGCTTTCAGTGGTTAGTGAGTGCATTCACTAACGAATTATATCTTCGACGAACGAATGGTTCATCAAAACGACATTTTCTGAAGAAGATTCCTTCATGAAAGTTGTAGATCTTTGAAAGTAGTAATTTTTATATAAATTATGGTATTTTTATTGTATTTTATTTATATTAATAAAAATAAATTTCCACATTGCAAATACTGTGCTTTTGGACTTTTATTGTCAGAATTACTTGTGGTTCGTTTCTTTGTGTTCAGGTACAAAAGATAAGATTTATCGCTGCGCGAATCAATCTTGAATAACGAGGCGAGTTATATCGATACTTGGAGCCCAAGGATTTTCTGTTAAAACTTTTGGTGTCAGATTTGCCTGTGGTTCGTTTCTATGTGATCGTGCAGAAAAATTAAAATTTACTGACGGAACGAAACTGAAGATTGAAGTCAGACCCAGAAGATACTGATTTAAAAGAAAGCGCCGATCAATCCGGTGAAAAGCCGGATCGATCCGGCACTTCAATTTGTGGCTATATAAACAGAGCCAATTGAACAGAATGAGCTGCCCCTTTCTTCCCCATTTCCCCTCTTCTTCTCGTCCCTGCTTCTTTTCTTTCTTTCTTTTTTATTTTTTTGTTTTGAAGATCATATATATATATACATATATGATATATATATATATATATATATACACACACCCTTCATGTATGTATATATATTCTATATATGAATATATATGTAATAGATCTATCTATATTTATATAGATCTAGATCCAGATCTCGTTTTTCATCTCGTTTCTCTTTTAATTTTCTTTTAGTAGTAAGGTATATACATATATATGTCTACATGTATGTATGTATATATGTTTTTCACATATATAAATAAAATGGTTATAGTATCGTTGTAATGGCGGAATAATTATCGAAGATTGTTGATTTGAAGCTTTGGCATGTTAGATCCGTGAAACGACTCCGATTCGATAATCATAACCTAGGTAATATATTCTAAAATTGTTATGTTTATTATTTCTATTTCTATTTATATATGATATTAAACTAAAAATATATCTAGCCAAGATATGAATCAATTAGTTAATCTTTTGGTAAAATGAATGATCGACTTCTGGTAATAATGATTAAAATCAATTATGATGAATCTCTTTCTTTCTGCGCTTAATGAAACGTTAAAATTGAAAGACCGGAGGGTAAAATTGGCCGAGTGAAAAACGTGACAACGGAACCCGCTTCCTACCCGAAGCGATTTGTCCTAAAAGATGAATCTTATTGACATTTGTACTCGAGATCGTAATAATGTTAAATCATCGCTTTAATTGAAACTTAAACCGGAAAGTTGAATCGTCCGGCTTTGACAACCGGAGCCTTTTAAATAAAATTGACCGTTTAATGAACGGAATGACTCCTTTTATCTAAAGTAGATTTGTACTTCGACCTGCTTCGAAAAACCGTAATGATTGTGGACCTTGGATCATGCAATGGACATATGACAATTTCATACGCCGTGTGAGGAGGAGTTGTCTAGCTTAGAAGTACACCGATTCATATATAATTTACACCTTGAATAAAGGAAGATCATGCTCTCATTTATTTCTACTAAAAGATATTGATTCAAGAAAGTATTCTTGGCTAGATCCAAAATATATCTATATATTATATTAGTATTTATTTGTTTTATTTTCTGCTTTACTAACATCTAACTCTAACATCTAACTAATCTAACTATCTAACCCGATGAAACCGATAAAATCTGCGACTTAGATCGAGTTAATAATAGCTTCTTGGTGTTTAACCCCACTTAAAAGAATTACCATGTTTTCCTGAGGAATACGACTGACTCACCGGACTAGCACTACAATTTGACCCGGTGCACATTTGCCGGTTAGGATCAGATAGCCTAGGTAATGTCCGTCGACTTTACGGCGCCGTTTCCAAGGTTAGGTTTAGGTCATCATTTGGCTCGCAATTTTCCTCTTCTTCGCTTCTTTGCAGCCTCCGAGATATCCTTCCGAGGCAATTCAAAGATTTTCATCCTCACTGACCCCATTAACTCATGAATCTGCGCGCGTCGAACATAAGCTTCGTCGTGGTCGGGAGCGCGCGCTAGTAGTCGGGACCGCAGCTTTGTCCTTCGGGCGAGGACGCGATCTTTTCAGCCCGTGAATGATTGGAGGCTTTTGAGCCCGCGCTTTCTCTTAAGGCTCACTCTACGCGACGGATTTCTAGCGAGAGACAAAGGCCTCCAACTCAAAAGGGTCGGCATCCATAGTAGCGACCTCGTCAAGCCAGTAATCTCGCCAATATCTGCGCGAGTACTTTCCACTTCAACCTCGTCCCCGTAGATCGCCAATCGAGGCCGCAGATAATATGGGGTCATCCTCGGCGATAATCGTAAATCTCCTTTTCCGCGAGATCATCGCCGAATGATCGTTCCCGACATCCTGCAAAAACAAGGGAGGAAAAAGGTGGAGCTTTCGGACTGGTATAATAATAAATTAGCCCAGGAAGGTGATCGCACCCACTTCAATACCGCCTCCTCCGTTTTTGCAAGAGAGATCGCAAATAAAATTACAGAGGATAGCAGGGGAGCGGGTGAAACCCCAATTTTCCCAGGAAAGCTATAATCTCTTCCCAGGAAAAACCCCCATTATTAATCGGAAACAAGGCAATGTTGCATCTCCGTAGCAAAAAGAATGACAAAATTGATATATATGGAAAAACAAGGCAGGGATGGATGAGTAAACGAGTTAACAGAAAGGATTTCTTACCTGATTTGCTGAGAAAGATTGGAAAACCGCGTAAAAACTGGGAAATACTCAAGGAGGTGGCCGGAATCTTCAAAAGAACCGCCGTGGAATCCTAGAACCACCGCAGGAACGCCGTTGAACCTTCAAAGCTCTGCCAAAAAACTTGAGAATTCTAAATCAACAAACAACGGAGAAAGTAAGGAACGCTAAAAGTATGAAGGGTGAGAAGCGAAAGCTTTAAATAGGCAAGGGGGCCACGATCGTACGGTTGGGAACGCTTCATCCAACGGTTCAGATTAGGGCGGCAGTTGTCAGTTTCGAAATACGAAAAGGCGTCCCATCAATACCCACGCATAACAACTACTGGCGATTCTTTGAAACGGCCGCATCATTCCGCAGAGGAAACCCTGAGGTGGACGTCGACCACGATTGACGGCCTCGCCCCACAAAACTGACCCAAAGTTACTTTGAGGTCGCTTGCTTTAAAAGCACGGCCCTTAGAGAACAAGTCGCATCAGACGACAAGGTCGCAAAAACCGACCCAAAGTTACTTTGAGGTCGCTTGTTTTAAAAGCACGGCCCTTAGAGAACAAGTCGCATTAGACGACAAGGTCGCAAAAACTGAACCAAAGTTACTTTGAGGTCGCTTGCTTTGAAAGCACGGCCCTTAGAGAACAAGTCGCATCAGACGACAAGGTCGCAAAAACTGAACCAAAGTTACTTTGAGGTCGCTTGCTTTGAAAGCACGGCCCTTAGAGAACAAGTCGCATTAGACGACAAGGTCGCAAAAACTGACCCAAAGTTACTTTGAGGTCGCTTGCTTTGAAAGCACGGCCCTTAGAGAACAAGTCGCATCAGACGACAAGGTCGTAAAAACTGACCCAAAGTTACTTTGAGGTCGCTTGCCTTAAAAACACGGCCATAAGTGTACAAGTCACATCCGACGATGAGGTCATAAAAGGTGTTGATAATTACTCCATCCTTCATATCCTCAGGGAATATCATTAAAGCACGGAGTAGGGGGCCATTGATGGGTATAAATGATTCCACCACCTCAACAGTAAGAAACAACCCACTACGGCCACCCTCCGGCATGACAAGAGAGATCGCAAAAGGGGCGGCCACTGTGTCTCACCTCGCCGCGCCCAAAGCATTTGCGGTCCCAGGCAAGTGCAACAGATCCTGTGAATCTCATCCAGCGGAGTCAAGAAGAAGTCGCCAAGGGGCGAGGCCGGAGAAGGCTTGCTCCTTGCGACCTCAGAGAGATGGCCGCCGATTGATCCAGATCTTTTCCCCACTTGTGTCTTAGATATTTCGTCTTGCTTAGCATCTAAGTTAAACCTAGCTATTAGTAAAATATCTAATAGATTACTTATTCCCTAAGTTACCCACCTCTATAAAAGGGGTGGTCATTGTAAACTAGAAGAGGATGAAATATATGATATACACACTATACTTGCAAGCCAAGGCTCTCTCCATTCTCACTCCTCCATACCACCACCCGCCGGAGTAAACGCCACACACCTTAAATACAGCCGGATATCCACCGTCCATACACCGCAAGGACACCCGTGACGATTTAAACATCATCAGAGGTGTTTTAAGATCTCTCTCAGTATTCAATGAATTACTACTTTAGAGACACAATATGTTTGTACTGATGATGCTTCTAAAAAAACTTCATTATCTTTCACACCGAATGCTGATGTCTCTCTATATATAGACAACGAAAATATATTATCCCTCTTCACGAAAGAACAAACCAGTTCGTCTTCAAAGAATGTGTCCCAATGACCATGCACAACCTAAATGATGTGTCCGAATGAAAAATCCCTTATACGAAATCACGTGTCATTCGCATCGGTTCGTTTAGGTTTCGGGGGCGTTGCCCCCGAGCCCCCTCGACGACGACGACGACGACCCCACGGGGGGCGCTGCCCCCTCGACGACCCCCGAGCCCCCACGGTCGAACCCCGTTTCTTTTCGGCGACACCTGTTGCACTCAGTGTGCAACAACACATTCAAAACAAAAATAAAAACATACTTTGTGAATAAAATATCTTACAATTAACTTGAATTTTGTACTTACGGATGTTAAAAACGCGATAAGTATGTTTTTCAAAAAAAAAAAGACAACTTCAACTAAAAGGCCCAATTCGGGGACTTGGTCTTAAGCCCAACAAATGCGAGGGCCGGCCCTGATTACATTATACAAAAACCGAGGATAACAAAATAACACTTCAAAGCATCCCGAGGTCACTCCTCGATGTACTCATAATTACAGACGTCGTCGTAACCTGCATCACCTTCTCGGGGGGGGGGGGGACAATATAACGAGAGGGTAAGTACATACGTACTTAGTAAGGAGTAGAAACATCGAATCTATACAAACAACAACAATATATATATATATACACACACACACACTACCAAGTATGTTATAATTGCACACTCCCCTCCGGCTAGCCTTGCTAGCGAACTCACGAAACAAGGGGATGAGTTGCATAAAAGTCCAAGGACACATCGCGATGTGAAGACTGCATCACGACACATTCAACCCCTTAAAAGGCATAGGGCTAGCCCTTAAGTGAAGTCCAAGGCCATAAGTCTAACCGACCTTAGGACTTGACCCTTCCGGCTGCGATATAGAACCGTGCCTTACCAAGGACTAGAATGCTTATCTTTTAGACTCTCAAGTATGTATTTAAGCGTTTAATCAAACCACCTGAGTTTATTGCACATAAAAAGGCTTCTAAGGACTACTAGACCTTAGACAACTCTAAGTTATGCTACCTAGCACGTATCACATAAATATTGGATTCTAATCCAATACCCACAAGGCTAAGGAATAAGGTTTCCGATGATCCCGAGTTTCTCCCCGCAGAGGGTCTCCACAAGGTGCTGAGCCAAATCCACTAGAAACCGAACCCCTAACTTTTCCATATAACAAGTAGGCATTGACTATCAGAGTCAATATCACGTAAGGCAAAACAAGATGTGTTCCAATGCTCCCGTGAGTAACGGTGCGGAGCTAAACCCACTAGAACACAAGAATTTTACTTTACATCACACCACAAAAAGATCTATACTTAGAAAGGCTTATAACAAAAAGAGATTCAATTGAACATCTCTCCACATCAATGTATTGAAGAAAAGCTTAAGCCAAAGCGTTGATCTCGTCGCTGTGAATCTCGTGGTGTAGAACATCTCTCCACATCAAAGTATTGAAGAAAAGCTTAAGCCAAAGCGTTGATCTCGTCGCTGTGAATCTCGTGGTGTACTTGATAGTGATATCAGTTTAATAATAGTTGTCTTTCTACGACACTTCGGGTGTATACTATTGCTCCAGAATAACGACATAATTAAAACTATATAAAGTATATCATATATAGCCTAAACTTAATGGCTTTTATAGCCAAATTCAAAAAGGTGAATCATCAATATTGAAAATGAGTCTCTACTTAATTTACGTGGCTAAGAGCACTTGCAGTAGATACTGTAAATGCTTCAAAAACTGTATTTTACATATTTCAAATGGAAAAATAACACTGCATTAGATCTTTATTTTTCACTGTAAAATACAGAGTATGTAAATTTTCCTTTACATCTACAGTATTTATCTAGATTCTGAAAATTTTCTTTTATATTTACCGTATTTTGTAATAAAGAATCGTCGATTTCATCTTGAATAGATTCACATATGCTACTAAAAAAATACGTATTTAATCTTGTAAAATAAAGTATTAATTTAGGCGTCGATCTCACGAAGTCTTAAGAAACTAAGATGTCACCATGTCTGTTAAAGTATTAGTCATCACCTTGCAAGTGGACACGCCAAACATGAGGTGTACTAGTAGAATCAGAGGCGGATGTCCACGGACCCCGTTAAAAAAATAATAACTTTATATTTTACCTATAGTCTAATATTTCGGACCCAAAAAAGAAAATATTTACCTATAGAAAAATATTTCGAACCCCGTAATATTTCAAGTTTACTTTAAAAAATAATTACGGATCCCGTTCAATAAAATTTCTGGATCCGCCGCTGAGTAGAATATATGTTACTTATCTCTTGTTTTAATTTCGTTTGTTTAATTTCAATATATAATTAAATTTTACATATATAAACAATAAAATAAAATTACTAAGGCAACTATATAACTATATATATACGTACTCAAATATATTTATAACCTATATATACCCATATATATTTACCGTTACACATATATTAATAACAACTTAATAAAATTATCATATATATATATATATATATATATATATATATATATATATATATATGTGACAGATTTGATTCAGTAAAACCGCCGGGTAAAAGATTAGAAAGGATAAAGAGTGAATGTCTTAATTTAAAAATGGGAAGATAATAATAACATTAAATACACCCATAAAATTCCCGAAATAACGTATTTGCCCTTTCGTGAAATTACGGGATATCACATTGGTTGCCTTACTTCTTCTTTTTTTTCAAGCTTGAGTTGAAGGATAGATTATAAATCATATAGGTAACAAATATATTAATGTTTTTTACTTAATACTTGCCCATCAAGAAAAGTAAGAAACAAATAAAATTATAATAAACATAAGTAATGTAAAAGTCATCTCGTTAGCCCCCGACCCGTTTCCGCTTTTGTAGTCGGCTTAAGAATACCAATAGTCGGTTTATACTGCGTTAACCGGTACCCTTCCCTCCATCATACTATCCATATATCTCTCCGTTTTCTTTTTCCTAATTTTTTTAACCTACTATTCACCATGTTTTCCGACGAGGATGCATCTCGTCGTGGATCATCCGGTGATCATCTCGATTGTCCATCCTTCCGATTAGAGCGACCTAGAAAGAAAGTAGTCAGGAAATCGAAATCAAAATCAAAAGATGAAATTCAAGTATTACGGAAGGCTTCTAGACAAGAATACTTGAAGAAAAGGGAGCTAAAGAAGATTCAACAACTTAGGGATTCTATTCAAGATTTCCTATTTGATGGTATTAAGCTTACTGAAGCTGAATATCAGGATTTAAGGTATCGTAGAGAATTATACGAGCTCGTGAAAAAACGGCCTAGAGAAGAGGATGATTCTGAGGAGTACAGAATTCCTGAAGCCTATGACCAAGAAGGCCATGTTAATCAGAAAAAGCGGTTTGCGGTTGCTTTGCAGCGTCAGCAGGGCAATGATGCGGCTCCGGCATACAAAAGGAACTCGCTTGCAGAATGGGAGGAACAACAAATTGGTAAGGCAACTTTTAAATTCGGGTCAAATAATCCAAACCTAAAATCTGATAATGATTACGAGTATGTATTTGAGGATCAAATTGAATTCGTTAAGGCTTCTCTAATAAATGATTTTAAGCAGGAGGATAAGAATGAAAAACTCCACTTTCCTGTTGATGATGAAAACGCATTTATAGACGAGAGGAAGGCCTTACCTATCTACGGTTATCGTGATGAATTGCTTAAAGCTATTGATGAATATCAGGTTCTTGTCATTGTTGGAGAGACAGGTTCAGGAAAGACTACTCAGATACCGCAGTATCTACACAAGGCAGGCTATACTAAATGTGGGAAAATCGGATGCACACAGCCACGCAGGGTTGCTGCTATGAGTGTTGCTGCTCGTGTATCTCGGGAGATGGGCGTCAAACTCGGGCATGAGGTTGGATACTCCATTCGCTTCGAAGATTGCACATCACATAAGACTGTTGTGAAATACATGACGGATGGAATGCTGTTGAGAGAGCTGCTTGGTGAATCTACTTTGAAAAGTTACAGTGTGTTGATAATCGACGAGGCCCATGAAAGAACATTGTCAACAGATATTTTATTTGTATTACTCAAGCATATTGCTCGAGCTCGTAAAGATCTTAAACTGCTAATTTCAAGTGCCACCATGGATGCTCAGAAGTTTAGTGACTACTTTGATGAAGCTCCTATATTCAAAATACCGGGACGACGATTTCCCGTTGATATTCATTACGTTAAAGCACCAGAAGCTGATTACTTAGATGCTGCAATTGTCACTGCCTTACAAATCCATGTGACTCAACCACCTGGTAATGGAGATATATTGGTTTTCTTGACTGGACAGGAGGAAATCGAAACAGCTGAGGAAATTTTGAAGTACAGGACAAGAAGATTGGGTAATAAAATATCTGATCTTATAATTTGTCCAATTTTTGCTAATCTACCAACAGAACTGCAAGCTAAAATCTTTGAACCTACCCCTGAAGGCGCTCGGAAAGTTGTCCTTGCTACGAATATTGCAGAAACATCACTGACGATAGATGGAATCAAATATGTCATTGATCCTGGATTTGCCAAGTTGAAGACTTATAACCCTAGAAATGGGATGGAATCATTATTGATCACCCCGATTTCAAAAGCTTCTGCGAATCAGCGAGCTGGACGATCTGGCAGGACAGGTCCTGGGAAATGTTTTAGATTGTATACAGAATGCAATTTCAACGAATTGGAGGATAATACTTTGCCGGAGATACAGAGGACCAGCCTGGCCAATGTGGTACTTTCTCTTAAGTGCCTTGGCATAAATAATGTTGGTGGTTTTGAATTTATGGATCCACCGTCATCTGAATCCTTAATAAAAGCTCTAGAACTATTATATGCATTGGGAGCATTTAACAGTGGCGGTGAACTGACTAGGTAGGTAGGAAAATGGCAGAGTTCCCTTTAGATCCAATGTTGTCTAAAATGATCGTGGCTTCTGACAATTACGGATGTTCAGAAGAAATCATTTCTATTGCCGCTATGCTTTCCGTTGGAAATTCATTGTTTTATCGTCCAAAGGATAAAAAAGCGCATGCAGACAATGCACGGTTGAACTTTCACGTGGGGAATGTTGGGGATCACATTGCACTGCTCAAGGTCTACAATTCATGGAAAGAAAATAATTTTTCAAGACAATGGTGTTACGAAAATTACATCCAGGTTCAAAGTATGAAGCGAGCCAGAGATATTAGAGATCAGTTGGAGGGGCTATTGGAGAAGGTTGATATCGAGTTGAAGTCGGATCCCGAGAATTTGGAAGCTATAAAGAAGTCCATCACATCTGGATTCTTCCCTCACATGTCCAAGTTGGGAAGAAATGGTTGCTACCAAACGGTCAAGCTTCAACAAAGTGTTCGTATTCATCCGACATCAGGTTTAGTTGAGGTACTTCCTGAATTGGTTGTTTACCATGAGCTAGTATTGACAAGCAAGGAGTATATGCGTCAAGTGACTGAGATTAAGCCCGAATGGCTTGTGGAAATAGCACCTCATTACTATCAGAGGAAGGATCTTGATGATTCTGGATCAATGAAAGTGTCTCTTACGCGTTAGAAGTAAATGTAGTTTAGTGAAAATTTTGTAACAATCTCTTGGAGCTTAATTGGATAATTTTTTATTGAAGCTCTCTGGGTTTGATGACGACTTTATATTTGACAGTATAATAATTTTGTCTTATGATTGTTATTGCTAATAAATAAATTATTGGCATATGATTTCGTCTTCCAGTTTACCTTACTTATTTTTGTTTATTTCTTCATGATTTTAGTTCTATTGTATTTAGTTAGGTAAGGCAAAATGCATGTAGACAATATTGTGTCTTTGGAATGTGTCTGTATTTCCTTTCCAGAGGTCAAATAAAATCCTGATAAGATCTTGGGATTTGATTACATGGCCTTTTATTAATTCTATATTATATCTTTGATTTCCGCAGATTATTGCAATGAAACTTAGCGTGCAATTCCTGTTTCCTCTGAAAAGACTTAGATTTGAAGGGATGTTTCAGTTTCACGATGCAACAAAAACTTTCTGCATTGCGTGGGATGTTCCTCAGAATCGAGGAAACATTGTTTTATATACTTTTGAAACTGGGACAAGCAAATAACAAGTGCTCCTCAATGGTTCTCCAGTTTTTGTTGAACAATCAAAGGTTGCTGCAGTTCGGACTTTTGGCATTACAGGCCGCAACAATAAGTATCAGCACAGCAACGTGGAAGTTGGCATGACGGTACACGTAGCTGGAGAGAAGTAGTTAAAGACTGATCGATGGAAAGCTTGTTCTGCTACTTGGAGGCTAACAGCAATTGAAAAGATTGCAGTTTATGCGTTGAAATGAGCAAGATTGAACAGGTGAGTTCCTTGAGAACAAGTTTTCAATTAAGCCATATTTGTTGTCAGCTTCATTACAGTAGGGCAGCTGCTTTTGTTTCTGTCTGTGGTGCTCACAACTTTAGAGCTAGCTCTTGAGGCTCTGGAATGTTAGTTTCTTATATGAAAAGGAAGGACAGTTATATCATTCTTGTCTTTTAAAGGTTGATCAATGGAAGCTTGTTGTGCTACTTAGATTGGATAATTTTTTATTGAAGCTATCTCGGTTTGATGACCGACTTTATATTTCACAGTTTAATAATTTTGTCCTATGATCGTTATTGCTAATAAATAAAGTAGTGGCATATGATTTCGTCTTCCAGTTTACCTTACTTCTTTTTGTTTATTTCTTCATGATTTTAGTTCTATTGTATTTAGTTAGGTAGGGCAATATGCATGTAGACAATATTGTGTCTTTGGAACGTGTCTGTATTTCCTTTCCAGAGGTCAAATAAAATCCTGATAAGATCTTGGGATTTGATTACATGGCCTTTTATTAATTTTATATTATATATCTTTGATTTCCGCAGATTATTGCAATGAAACTTAGCGCGCAATTCCTGTTTCCTCTGAAAAGACTTATAGATTTGAAGGGATGTTTCACGATGCAACAAAAAAACTTTCTGCATTGCGTGGGATGTTCCTCAGAATGGAGGAAACATCGTTTTATATACTTTTGAAACTGGGACAAGCAAATAACAAGTGCTCCTCAACGGTTCTCCAGTTTTTGTTTAACAATCAAAGCTTGCTGCAGTTCGGACTTTTGGCATTAAAGGCCGCAACAGTAAGTATCAGCACAGCAACGTGGAAGTTGGCATGACGGTACACGTAGCTGGAGAGAAGTAGTTAAAGACTGGTCGATGGAAAGCTTGTTCTGCTACTTGGAGGCTAACAGCAATTGAAAAGATTGCAGTTTATGCGTCGAAATGAGCAAGATTGAACAGGTGAGTTCCTTGAGAACAAGTTTTCAATTAAGCCATATTTGTTGTCAGCTTCATTACAGTAGGGCAGCTGCTTTTGTTTCTGTCTGTGGTGTTCACAACTTTAGAATGATAGCTCTTGAGGCTCTGGAAGGTTAGTTTCTTATATGAAAAGGATAGTTATATCATTCTTTTCTTTTAAAGGTTGATCGATGGAAGCTTGTTGTGCTACTTAGATTGCAGTATTTGTTGAAATAGGCAAGATTGAATAAGTGGAGTTCATTGAGAACAACGTCAAACACTTTAAGACTAAATTTAGTTATTGACAGTATCAGGCTCGAAGTAGGTTTAAGCTGTTAGATTAGTTATTAAAAAGCTATGTAAGTATATATTCAAGAGTTTAGCAGCTCATTACAATCATTCAAACATATTATTACTGATACATATATAATTAGTTACACATATTTAGAGTGAGTACGGACACGGCTCATCCCATACGATTATTAGCTTGTTGAGTAAGTTCGTAGGGGTTATTCTCATTGAAGCATTAGTGATGAGGGGATTGATTCTTAATCACCTTAATTTTTTTTATTAATTCTAGGGCTCTATGGTTAGGACTAAATGTGCTTTATGCTCTCTATTTGAAAAAGAGGATCCAATGGTTGTGAGATACTCCAAATCATCAACAAAAAAATCTTGATGGCCTCCCAGGTTTCACATATTCTAGCTCAACATCCATTTCATATCAGAAGGTTAAAAAAAAAAAAAAATCAATGGAGTAATCGTATTGTCACAATCGATCACTCTAACACAATAAATATAACAAGAGGATGTGATAGACTGAATCTACTGTCACATCATTTCGTGACATATGTTGTGTCAGAGTGCTTGTGACAGTAAGATTATTCTTTTTTTGAGGTGAAACATCAAACATGTGATGCTAAAAAAGATTAAGTTGGTATCTTCATGTACATAAAGATTTAATATCATTCATAGAAGATGCTCTTTAGTACTGCAGTTTAATTCTTTAAGTTTCCCTTTAGCATTAGCTTTCCATTGAAGATCACCCAAAAAACTCAAGCCTATAGCTGCCATTAGTTTATTTCACTATCATTAAAATAGAATTGAACACTCAATTCAAAAGGGAATCAACATTTAAATGAGATTATATGCCATATTAGCTAGCTAGCTTCATGAATAAAGGATACTTTGTGTCGCCACCTTTTTAATTATTAATGTTTGGATTTTAAACCTTTTTTTTAATTCATGTGAGCACAGGTAGACAAACCAAAAAAAAAAGGCAAATGAGAACAAAACTAGCTACCAAAATCGATTGAGCAAAGAGTATGAACCACATTGGCGTGTGAGGTTTGGCTTTTCAGTGATTCGTGGTGCCTTGAAAGTAAGTTTTGTGTGTTGCCTTCAATTAAGATTCTCTATTAAAGTTATAAGTTACATGAAATCTAATACATTTCATTCTGAATAAAGATTACGTAAAAAAAAAAGTTGGAGCCTTTAAAAAAGAAGATCCTATTGAAAGATACTAATACAAGCTTAAAGAGAGAGATAAAAAAAAAAAGAAAAGAAAGGAATTATACAAATAAGGTAAAGTGTATCTGTACGTAAGAAAAGATGGGTGCATGTGTCGTATGTGTGCATGAAAATACAAAAGAAGGCAAAGCAAAAGATGTTAGTGCCTTAAAATGAGAAGGTAATAGTAGTAGCTAGTAAGTATAAAGCAATGTGTTCTCTTCTCTTCCCTCCATGTCACTTTCGAAGTTCCAAGTCTTTTAATTCTCTCTACCTTCGAGAAAAGGAACAGAATCAATCGCTCCATCCTATAAAGAATTAACTACCCCCTATTGCTTCTTTTGATTGGGAAAAAAATAAATCCTTCTTCTTTCTTTTTTTTCATTATTATCCTATCATTTTTGGGTTTCTATATTCTCTCTGTTTCCTCTCCTCCTCCTCTTCATGATAATAAACACATATCTTCCTCTATAGTTTAGGAGAAAAAAGTGTCACAAAGCCCTTTAAAATACTCATAGATTGATCTTAAAAAAAAAATACATATCTATATATAGACTACTAGCTAGGGTTGAAGAAATATGGAAGATACTTGTGATAATGTCTACAAGAAGAAAAGGTTGAGGAAAGGTTTAGTTAAGGTAGTTTTGCTGGTAGTATTCATATGCTTGATTTTGATAAATGTCCAAGAAAACACATCATCATTATCAAAGAATGATCATCATCAACATCAGCTGCTGCATGAAGAAGAAGAAGATCATGATGCAGCAGGTGTCAAAATGCATGGACAAAGGAGAAGTGGTCACAGAAAAATGGATTTGATTAACATCGTCAGTAAAAGAAAAGTTCCCAAGGGGCCTGACCCTATCCATAACAGGTTTTGTTTTTTTTTGCTTTTTTTTAATTTCATTAAATGAAAGCTTAGCTAGCTTCACTTCCTATACAGTTATAAGATGCATCAATAATCTTCACACTATTGATGTTTTTTTTTCCCCCCCTTTCTTTCTGAAAATGTTACTACTGCCACAACGATTGTGACATAACAAGTGACACGACGCACTTTTACACATTTGGTCATCATGTAGACCTATTATAATCAAATGTGGAAAAGTGTATTATGACAGTTGTTGTGGCACAACCAATCTAATGATAGGGTTTATGCATATAATTTTGTCATATGTATTGTTCTGTTAGTTTAAAAGAGTCATGATGTCATATTATGTAATTGGTGGTAAAGGTGAAGTAAGTAGCAATTAGACATCCAGGATTAGGATACAATTACCGAGGTTGCATATATATATATAGTTATCTTAATTTTGAATATAAACAATGATAAAGCTCCTTCCTTTTAATTTATTGAATTACTAGGTGTTGAAAATTTGTATTCCAAATCAAATGTAATGAATTGGTGAGAGAGCAAATTTATGAGAGCATTATGTGATAGCGGAACATTCCGTGATGTTTCATTCGTTGTGCCTAAATGATTGAGACAGTAGTGTATCGCCTTTGGCCTCCTTCAGTGTATATATATATATATATAGAGAGAGAGAGAGAGGGAGAGAGATAGAAAGAAAAAGGAAAAGGGGAAGGTGTGGTTGAAAAAAGTAGCCACTTTTACTATTGGCGTCATGATTAGTCACAGAATGATAATAAACTGGAATAAACCTATTGAACCATAAAGCACATATTAATTCATGTTTTCATAGTAGTAGTAAACATGTGTCTTGTTTTGCAAAAGCAAAAACTGTCTACTTCTTCTGTCTGTTGTGTGCATGCAGCATCATTGCTATATATTTCATTCATTTTGAAGTACTACTTGTAGATACACCGAAATTATTAATTAATTTATGATGCAAAATTATGTGTTTAAAAGTTGCAGCAGCATATGCACGAATGAGACATGCATAGAAAAATATACAGTATATTATTTTCATTTCAATGACGTGGCTGTTTCATTTGGGGAGTGATGTATTAAATTGAACTTGTATATAGAGACTCTTTTTAAGAATAAATAAATAATTTGCAAAGAGCAATTAACAATATTCTTCCGATTATTATTGGCATGATTAAATTTACCAGAAGAGCAGGCAACTCTCATCAACCACCGGGTCGTCGGGCGTAAAAGAAGAAGAGCGATAGATAAGATAAAGAAGCATGAAGCTAGCCCCAGAAAAGACGATTTCAGACGTATGCCCGCCCTTGGGCTTCGGGTCGGGGCATATGGTTTCTTAATCATGTTGTATCTGCTGCTATAGCTGATTGCAATATGGGATAATTAAATGGGACCTTCATTTCTTGTAGGTTATTATTATATGGGGGGGGGATTAATGTATGAATGAATGAAAAAGGGGTTTCTATATCTTGGATAGAAATTTTTGTGTGTTAATTAATTTAGAATCATTTTGTCCGATCGATCGAACGAACGACCACTTAATTAGTTTGTAAGATGATATCCTAACATTCCTGTGTTACATTTGTTAGCATTCAACTAAATTATTAATTTGTCTTGTCTTGTCTTGTCTAATCTAATCTAATCAAATCAATTAGGAATATGTGGCCCTTTAATTAATCTCTTTTTATAAAAATGATTATAATATGTTTGCTCAAAACAAAGCAAAACCCCATTAATTAATTAAAGGTTGCAGCTAGGTAGGTAGCATGGCATCTGTTAAAAAGAGAAGAATGAAAAGAAAACTAAAGAAAAAAGTGTTGTTCTTCTTCTTCTTTAATTTCAGAAAGCTCAGCTCTTTTGTTGGGTGGTGTCAACATTTTATGTTCTTTTAGTCCATTCAAACCCTATGTTAGATTCTTTTCTCTTTTAATAAAAGATGTGTGTTTATTTAATTATTATTATTATTATTATTATGGGGAGGGGATATTAGGGTTGTCATACATATAAATTACTGTATTATTTTACCTACTTTTCCCATCAATAAACACTGAAACCTAGTAGTAGAGTAGAATAAATATTCATTCAAAAACATCAAACATGCTTGGAGCTTGATAATGGAAATATCCCACGTTGAGAAAAGAAAACAAAACAAAACAAAATTGAGAAAAAACATTAGTGCCACACACACCATTAGAATCTAATGGTGGAGGGCCACCTCCAGGTAGAGTCCAATCCCGATGAAGACGCATCTTCTTTAAGAGAAGAGATGAAGAATGTAATATCCAATATTGGAAAAATGAAACACAAAATCACCTAACACATAAAGTTGAGTGATAATAGATCTTGTAACTTAGGTTAAGCAGGCAAGGCAAGGCAAGGCAAGGCAAGGGAACCATCATGTCTTTTGAGGTGTGTTACATACAGGAAAAGTAATGCCTTTATTTTTGCAAGTTAAAGTGAAAGGAGGGGAAAAAAAAATAACTAGTAGTAGAAGGGGGGGATCCTACCCATGCCCATATGCTTTCCTTTTTATTTAAAGTTTGGTTCTTTCAGCTTGAATCAAGAAGCACAGATTGTGGGCTTGGTCTAAAGTTTTTTTTTTTCTAGTCTAGATTCAAAATGAGGGAGGGAGGGAGGGAGGGAGGGAGGGGGGGCAATTCCCGAAAAAGGGAAGAAAAAGAAAAAGGTAGGTAGAACAAGAGATTCAGGAGACAGAATTTCTTTTTCCTTTTTCAGAATTTGCCAACATACATGTAGGATGTTAACTATGTACTATATCATAGTTTTACTCTATCGTCTGTCCGTCTGTCCGTCTGTCTGTCGTAACATAAATTTCAGACCATAATTCCTAATACACTGTTAAACTATGATTATCATAAAAAAAGAAAAAAAAAAAAAAGTGATTGAAAGTATATATGTAATAAATTAAGGATAACATGAAAAAGAAATGTCAATAAATACTACCAACAACTTACATTTGGAGATGGAGAGAAGGAAGAGTACTTTATTAATCAAATAAAAAGAAGGTAGCTGCTTTAAAAGCTCAAAGTGCTCCTGAATCTGAATGAATCTTGTGTTGATTTTAGACACGTCCTTGAGCACTTAGTTGTGTGATTCAAAACCATTTCTTTCAGCCCAACAAACAGGCCCATGTTCTCCGCCTCTGGAAGCCCCTTGTTCATAGTCCAATTTCACCATTTTTGTTCACTTTCATCAGCACTAGCATGCAATGCAATGCAATGGTCAATACATACCTACCTACTTATGTATGTATATATGTATGCATATGCTGCTATATATACTGCATGTCATCTTCTGCTTCAATGGAGGAGGCCTTAAAAGTAAAAGTGTATGACACTGACTGGCTCACGCCACGTCATTACTTTACTTTTGGAACATATATATTCTAGGACTTGTGTTGTGGAGATGTATCATAAGCCCCGGTACGGACATCCACTATATACCTGTGAACCAACCAATTGATGGGGGAGGGACTCACTGATTTATGTTAGCCAAACTCATCAATCAATGGTTCAGTGAATGATTTTTTATGAACTTACCAAAGTGACCCTATCATTCTCCCGAATGGAAAATAATAGGGTCACTGACTGTGAAATCGTGAATGCATGCTTAACTAACTAACTAACTAACCCCAACTTCTTCATCCGTTGTAAACAAAGAATGCAAGACAAAGATAGGTTACAAGGTAGAGTACTCACAGCATATGGGTATAGAAATAACATTCATTCACGTATTTCAAATTCGTGCGTGCAATAGTAACAAGTACTCTATATACAAAAAAGTGCAACTTTGATTAGTGTCATGCTCGATACTCATACATATGATAAGGATAACTGCTTCCGTATGTGGATTAGCATGAAAACTGAAATACAAAACCCAATAGAGAGCCTACAAATAGAGGATTTTTGAACCTGAAAAGATTCATTCCTTGAGACATGTCCGAGCATTCAAAGGGCAAAGGAAGCTGGATTAAAATCTTGAATTGTCAGAAACTCTGACATGTCCACTGGGCAAAACATTGGTTTTCTTCCTCCTATAGTATATGGCTGAACCACTCATAAGCAGAAAGCCCACCATAATCCCCTATATATAAAGAGAACATGATATCATATACATTAAGTTTACTACAAATTAGACTTATACCACATGCACAATCACATTAATGAACAACAAAACATGGCTCGAAAGTCGAAATACGAATTATTCAGGCTCCAGTACATTGATCAGCTAAATAAGAGTCTCGTATTTTGCTAACCACAACGATGGAAGCATAGATAATAAGCCAACAAATGCTCATATATCAAATAGAAGCTAATCAGATGAACTAAAGGATATGTTTAGTCACGCGAAATGCAACTAAAACACTTGCTGAATAGGAATATTGTTTGAATGCACCTCTAAATTATTACCTCAAAACCAAGTACAGACAACTTCTCCTCGTTTACTGCAGGTATACAGCTTCGATAAGTAATATAAGGCTGTCTTCCCTCTGTTGGGGGGTCATCCAGTAAACCTCTCTTTGTGGCAGAAGGTTTGATCTCTTTAGTAGGGTACACATTCGCCTCTATGTTAACTTCATTAACCGTGTTCTGAAGAGTTGATCGACCTTTTGGAGCTTTCTTGCTGTTATCTGCTTCTTTAGAACGAGATTCGGCCTCGACACATTTTAGAGGGATACGATATCCAGTTTCACTGCAGCGATAATTTTCACTGGTCTACACGTCAGAAAAAAGAGATTTCAGCATTTTATGCTTAATAGAATAAAAGGAGGATCTTGTCAACATCGATGCAACAAAGTAAAGAATTCCACGTGAACTGCTTGATGAAAAATCACCAAACAGCCGTCAATAACACCTCTAATTCCGTCTTAAACTTGCTGCCCAGAGTGCTTCTTAAGAATCCAAACAAACAGAGCTCCATCCAACTTTTATATGTGATACCATAACTTCCAATGGTAATGATTCATGTAAGCTTAAGGCAGTTGTTAAAGTCACCACAATTAATCTACTTTCGGGGTACCACAGTGACATTCGACCTCTAGTTTATCTAATCTAAGCTTAACATTCGACTTTGCAAAGGTTGAATGTCCATTTTCGATCGAAGCAAAGTCAAACCTAGCCTGAAGTGTGGTGCCACGGTAGATTATATATTCCCGCCTATAACAAGTGCCTAATCCTAAATATGTCATCTAGTTACACAACAACCTTATGAAATCCTTCTGGACAACATGCATATGTCATCTAGTTACATCAAGTAAACAAAAAGCAGAAAATCCTCTTCAAATCAGCCAGCTAAGAAAACAAGATGGCAAAAGAAGAAAAATGAATAGTTGGTTGTTTGAGAGCATATATTTGCTACATCATGTAAGACCTAGGATGACAAAAGCAAAGACAATATACTCCAAAGAACCTAGCTCTTCCTAGAAATCACATAAATTCATCAGTCTCTAGACAGTGAACATGATAAACTAGATACGGTAAACCGATCAATAAAGCAAATTGAAGCAGCTCATCTTTGCTGCAAAAAGAAAACAACTTGGTACCTTTTCAGAGTAAGCACAGGGAACACAAGGGCCTGAAGGAGAACAATCAAAGGTGATATTTCCACCTTTAGGCATTTCTTTGAAACCCAATAAAGCTCTCCGATTTAAGAACCTAACTTCTTCTGTATCCTTCTTCCTACTCGAATCAAGCAATATTAGGGAATGAACAAAAACCAAACAGAAAAATCCACCTAAATTTTCGAAGAAAAAGGAGGTAAAACTTACTCTTCTACTGCCGAAGAGAGATTCGGAAAGGCGCAAGCTAAAGAAAAGAAGACGAAGATGAAAGCCCGTATTGCAGAAGCCATGTCTGAGAAAGAGAGAAGGTAACGCCTGAGAATTATGACGGTTTTGAGCTAAACGCGATTCGTACTCCACGCCGAGGTAGTGGTCGGGGGTTCTTTCTTCTCCGGCTGAAAAAATTTCAATGACCGAAAAAAATTAGTAAAACGTAGTACAGTAATAATAAATTTTTTTAATATTTTTTTTTTAGGTAAAAGCCTTTAAAGATATTAGAATAAAAATAAAATTATTACCCCTAAAAAAAAAACATTACTAGCATACGTGAAAGCACTCTTATCACTGAGCTGGTTTTTTCCGCAGCAATGGAAGCTGGAACTTTCCTTCTTCCATTCCCATTAACTTTAATCCATCAAACCCACCAGCTCGGATCATCCATACCTCGTCTCTCCTCTTCTTCTTCTAGCTCTATCGCCGTCAAAGTTTCTTCACGCAATTCTCAGGTTAGAATCCTCAAACTCATGAATTGCTGTCATGGATTTTGGCTTTATTGCTTGACGAATTGGTGCAGGAGGATGATTATATAGTTACCAAGCCTAAGAGGGAACGGTTGGCTGATTGGGTAGCAGAAAACGACGACCTTGTTCGGAGCTTGCCCATCTATGTTGGAGGCTTTTCCCTTTTGTCTGTCCTCTTTAATCGTGCCGTCTCCGGCATTGCTCCTGTAGCCGATGCCAGCAGGTTTGCATGTCTCTTTTATAGATTTTTTGAGACCCCAATTGTATGATAACTTACTCTGCATATTTGACTTTATTTTATTTAGGATTTATTCCTGACTTGTAGTAGTTTGAGCTAAAGTTGCATTCTTGGCTTTAATTAAATTTCAAAGAAAATTGATATAGCGGTGATATTAGTTCAACTATCTTAGTTCAGATAAAAGATCAAGAGCTCAAGTGGAGGTGTCAAGCTATAAGCTTTATCAATAATTCAGTCATTACATCAATAGGGTTGGGGGGGGTGGGGGGGTGGGGGGGTGGGGGTACTGGACTACCGGTAGAGATAGAGCTTACCTGAGCTGAGCTTAACTTCCAGAGTTTCGAGTCAGAATGAGATTACATATATGTTTAACAAAAATGTGAGTTTGAGTTTTTCTTCTCTTATTTATTCTTTATTTGTTTAGTTCGCAGTCTAGAGCAGATTTGTTGACCCTCGGATTAGCTGTGACGAATATTCTGAATGGTTTAGTATGGATTTCTATCCGGCCAAAAGCTATATCTGTGGTAAGGTAACCTTTTCGCACATGTAATTTTCTCTTCATTCTCATTTGTAATCAGGGACTTGTATTGAGTGCAAATGTGATTTCAGGTAAATCCTGAAGGCGTGGAGTGTCAACGGACGTATTATACTCTCCCTGATTACGTAATTTCAGAGCTAATATGGTAGGCCTTTTTGGATGGCATAGACTCTCAATTGCTTGACTTTAGTTTCTTGGTTCTTTGTGCTATGTGTATGTTATTAATTTTGAAGATCCAAACTTTACAATCCATACAAATCTCAATACTGAGATAACAACATTAAGAACAGGAAAATATTGATATTCTTGGCATTCTTTAAGTCTAATTCACAACCCTTCAATTCAATTAGTATCATTTGATGTTTCTGGGTGGAAAAAGGCTGTTACATTGGTTTTCTTTTCCCCCATTCCTAGGGCATGGGAATCTTTGTCTGAATCAACATGCTGCAGATCACTTGTTATTATATACGATGAGAAATGCATTCTCCAAATCGGGTATGCTGCTTCATCTTCCCCAAATTCAAGTGAAGCACTAGCTGTGGATACGAATAAGTTGATTCAAGGATCCCTTTATCAGGGTGTCATGAGAACTAATTCACGTAAGATATGTATGCAGTGATTATCGTATGATGGCAAATTTCCCATATGGAAGAGCCATGGTTTCGAGAACATGAAAACCTCTACCTTATCTGCAGAAAGCTACTTGGCCAACCTGTCTCTTTATCCTGCCAAGTTGGAGCTACCATTTTTGCCTTCAAATACACAGGTATACCTCCCGTCTTTCAATGCTTTTGCACTTCGATTTTTCTGACAGAGTTGTTTCATGAAAGAAAAAAAAAAGAATTAAAATTCTAGTAACCATGATATTTCACAATTAGGCGGTTATCTTGCAACCTCTTGGAGATAGAGGACTTGCAATTATTGGCGGTGACATGATTAGGGGATTCACTACTTCAGACCAGGTGAAGTTAAGTTCTAGTTTAATTCCTAATTGTCTATGCACTTTTTGAGCCACTCCGTTATTCTAGAAATCTGACCGCCCCCGTTCTGTGGAGACTCGAAAATAAATACATTAAAGCCTAAAGACTTTTACGTGAAATGCACTTTTTGAGTCACTCCCTTCTGCAATAATTCTGACAGTCTCGTTCTGTGGAGACTTTGAAATAACATTAGAAAGCAGACTTTTACGTGTAATATACACTTTTTGAGCCACTCCCTTCTGCAAGAATTTTGATGCGGAGTCTCCGTTTTATGGAGACTCTGAAATAACACATACAATGCCTAGAACAAAGACTCCACGTCAGTATTTTACTGCCCTTTCTTTGGAAGTTTTTACCTTTTTGAGCTCCAGTGCCAAGGTCTGTGCTTGTACAAACAAAATTGCACCATTTTCCATTATTCTAATGCGAGGCATAAAAATAAGCTTTGTATATTTATTTATTTCATATATTCTTTTGCTACAAATAGGCATGGATAGCCTCAGTTGCAGAAAAGTTAGATGCCACACTTGCAAAAGTGATGGATGAAATATCAACGACGTATGAATACAGTTGAATTGCATCCTAATAACCTTTCAAGCTGGCAATATCAGTATCATGTGGCTGACATGATAAATGGTCATTTGTGGTTGTTAAGATTCACACGGTGCAACTTCGCGAGCCTGAGAAGTGAACTTTGCAGCCAGAGGAGAAGAGTTTTGTCTCAGAGACACAGGTTGAACACATATGTCCTTTGACGGTTACACTTATTTAGAAAGAAGATTATGATAAGTTAGAGCGTTATTTAGTTATATAAGCTAGCTTTGAAGCACTGTAATCTAAACTTAAAAAACTTTTAACGTTTATGAAAGAATAAAGTCATCTTTCTCTTTCGTGTTGCCCTTTTTCATTGAAGCTTTGTAGCAGACATGCTTGTGCATTTTTCCTTTGTTTCTTTCGTCTGCATATATTATAGGATATATATATATATATATATATATGATCTCGGATCCTCTCCCGAGTCTTGACTGCACCCGTGTTGTGTGAAGGCCCAAAATGACGGTTGTTTTGAGCATGATGCCAAGAAAAGACTAGCCAAAGCAACATTGTTTTGATCTTCACACAGCATAAGTAATACGGTGCAATATACAGGGGAGGATCCGAACTAACTCTTTGTGTGTAACATGTGCGATGGATCCACGTATACATGACGGTGCAGTATACATACAAGGAGAGGATCCGAGCTCCTTTATGTATTATAACATGCAGAATCGCTTATCCAATTAAGGGTCTAGATCAAAAGATGTTAACTGGGAATGTTTATCATTTGCAGCAAAATAATGACTAAAACGTTAACAAACTGATGATTGAGAAACAATTAATTAAAGTGTGATTGCTACATTTTACTGTATATACAAACGTGCAAGGGAAACTAGTTGGCATCATCACCACGACAAAGTAGCTATCTAAGATAGCACAGGTAATGCTGTCCTCTAACTGCCTCATCCTCTAGCTATCCATGCCAAATAAACCCCCACTTAATTAATTTGTCTTCTGTCTCTCTTTTTAACTATACCAATACCATCCTCAGTTTTTATGGGTTTAGGAAATGAATTTCAATAAGTTATACATGTGAGAAATATTATTTTGGAATATCTTATAAACTTAATTGAAAATCGAATAAAAAAAATTGGTTCGATATTCACTTTGAACAATGATGATGTATCGATGTATCCTTAATGACAAGTTCAAAGTTGCTGATGAAGATCCGGGGACTGTCAAGCTAGTTGTTATTTTATACGTGCCCAATTAAATACCCACAAAAATACACTTTGAAGACAAACGACAGTTTTTCTGTAAAGCTTCTCTGATGCCTAGGTTAAAAAGTCAGAGTTCAAGATTTCAAGTTTGTCTCTTTTTTCATGAGATTAAGACATCGATCCAAGTTCTTCTCTTCTAAATCAAATATATTTGACGATACCAGATTTCACCACGCCACGTGTCACGATAGAAATAGGGTTAGAAGCTTAACTTTAAGGACCAAGGGTCCCTTTGTAGTTCTAAGGGCCGATCTCCACCTCCAAAGGAAGGGGCTGCTCATTTCGTTCCTCGGTCCACCGCAGGTCGGTCAGGACGATATAGACCTGCCAGCTCGGTCATACGGACCTCGGCTGCTCACCGCAGGACGGCTAGAGCGTGTAATGATAAACACACTTTTATCGGGATAATTATGAGATGAGTCATAAGCCATTAAAGCTCTGATCTTTATCATTTGAATACCGAGATTATCTCCTAAAACTAAGGGATAATTACGGCTTAATTGTACTTGTGAGAAACGAAAGAAAGGTCTATGATGGACACGGCCCATGAAAGCCTATGGGACAAATGTTCCCTATATAAACGTTCATACGAACTACGGCAGACTGGATTCCAATTCATACCTTGGACACGTAGGCAACTTGAGAAAATCCCATGCTCAGTCTAAGTCACCCCCAAAAAATCCTTCCCCCCATTCATACTTCTCTTGTTTTCATCCTAATTCGATTACCACTCGATAAAAGGGCCTAGATTTTATACCCGGCGAATTTGGTTTCGTCAATTGGCGCTAAAAAAGGGGTAGAATTGGGTTGAGCATCTACCTAACATCCTTTGGGCCTATAGAACCACACCGAATTCTGCAACCGGAGAAACTCGCTTCTCCTTGACATATAGGTGTGACTCCGTTATTCCTGCAGAGGTTGGGCTTCCATCCCCGAGGTCCAAGCTATATTCTCAGACAGACCTAGAGAGCGAGCTTAGGCACACAAAGGACAACCTTGAAGAAAGGCGAGACATAGCCTTCATCAGGGTGGCAAGATACAAACAACAACTCTCTCAGTATTACAATTCCAAAGTAAAACACACTTAATTCAAGGTAGGGGACCTAGTCTTGCGCAAAAACGAGGTCAGTCATCAAGGGCCCCAAGGGAAGCTAGACCCGGACTTGGAAGGTCCCTATAAGGTGGTGAAAGTGCATGGGAAAGGTGCCTATCAACTAAAAGACGCAGGAGGTAGAACTACTCCCAGAAGCTGGAATGCTAATAATTTGCACAAGTATTATGCATGAACAGGTTCCGGATTTAGCATTAATAAGTTTGAATAAATTGTATTAAATATTCGAATAAAAATCTTTCTTTCTTTGCTATCATTATGGGTTGTGTGTTCTCTTTTAAGTTTACAGGCCAAGTCTAGCTGAAATTGACAAAAGGCAAATTTCATCTAAGTCCGCAGGACGGACGCGTTGAGATCCGCAGGTCGGACCAGTGTAATTTTATCTAAGTCCGCAAGACGGACCAGTGTAATTTTTTTATATAAGTCCGCAGGACAGACGCGCTGAGATCCGTGTGTCAGACCAGTGTAATTTTATCTAAATCCACAGGACGGACGAGCTGAGATTCGCAGGTCGGACTCATTTTAACTTTACTCAAGTCTGCAG
Source organism: Gentiana macrophylla (assembly GCA_026214975.1). Classification (NCBI taxonomy): domain Eukaryota; kingdom Viridiplantae; phylum Streptophyta; class Magnoliopsida; order Gentianales; family Gentianaceae; genus Gentiana; species Gentiana macrophylla. Next base: position 136,580,728 of record CM047806.1, read on the forward strand.
GACGGACCGACAGAACTCTTCAGGTCAGATGCTGACAAGCAGACCTCTAAGTCTAAAAGTCCAAGAAAAACCTAAGGGGGGCTCATAAAAGAACCAATAAGTAAATTCATACACTCAGTGTGCCATTCAAAAGTCATGAGTTATTGAAAAACACACTGGGGGGCTGGATAAGAAGATTAGAGAAGATATGCCAAGGTATACTCAAAAAGCAAAAGAAAATTGCAAAGTGCAAAAAAACAAGCAAGAAGTGCAAAAACGGAAGAAAAATTAAAATAATTTGCTCCAGTTACTGCTTACATAGATTGCTAGAAAATCCAATAAAAAGTAAAAAAAAAACAATAAAACAAAGAGTCAAGAAGCATCAGGAGCTGAATCCTGAGTAACACTGGCAGGAGCAGAAACAGAGGTCTGAGCATCAAAGGTGGGATTCACCGGATTATGACGGTATTTTGCCACAACATCTTCTCCTTCCCGGAATTCCTTCAAACGGGTGGAGTACACTTCATTGGCCCTCAGCTTGTAAAACTTCATGTTGGCCAAGTCAGTGACAAAAGGCTCTGGAAAGAGAGCCCTAGCATCATCCACACCTATGGTGTAGCTACCTTGCACTGCCGGGGCCAAAACCAAGTTCAGAGCCTGGAAAAGTTCCGGGGAAGCTTTGAAGTCCTTGATGGCTTGAGCAGAAGCCTCCCTGACCCTATCCGGGTAAGACTGAGTAGCAGTCTCTAGCTCGGCCACCTCAGACTTAAGTTAGTTCATACTTTCCTGCAACTTGGACTCCTTCTCCACGAATGCTTGAACCTCAACAGCATGGCCAATCTTCAGAGCCTTCATCTCAGAGGACTGAGTCTTCAGTTGATTCTTCAGCTCCTTAATCTCTCTGTCTTTGACTTTAAGGCTTTTATTGTGGTCAAAAACCGCTTTCTCCAATTCGGAGATCTTGCTCTTCAGCTGCTGACGTTGGAGCCCGACTCGGTCAGGCGGTTATATAGCTCCTGGCCGACTAAAGCACCCTGTAAAATACACAAATTAAGAGGAGCCATACTTTCAAGGAAAGCCAGGATATAGCAAACACTTATGTATTTCATGGCCTAGAGGCCAGCAGCAGCGAGCTCCTACTCGGACATCGCTGAGATTTTTTCCTGTTAATTGGCGACAGGAATCTTTCTTCTATCCGCCAGAGCCATCACAGCCAGGGACGGATATTGGGTAGACTCTAACCGGATTCTTTTGTTCGACCTTCCCTCCAAGTCGATCTCAGGCAGGAATGCATCAGAAATTGGCCCGCCCTTGGGGGCGACAGCCTCAGAGGACTCAAGGGCGGGATTTTCGTTGAAATAGTGTCCTAAATCCAATCGGATTGGACCGGATCCGACCGGGTCGGATCATTTCTACTATTTCTTTATGTTTATGCATATATATTAAATGGCTTTTCTGTTGTCATTATATGTTCTTTTAAAGAACCAATTATGAATTGTTATATGATAATGTCCTTAGTATTAAACTGTGATAGAGAAACCATGGTAGGCGATTATGGTTGATGAGATCTCTAATCACTTTAATAAGTTTGATACTTAAATGTCTCTAGGCTGATGTACTATTAAACAGGACATTGATAGTACAAACAGACTAGCACGTATTAGATGTCTTCTGTCTTTAAGGGCAGTGATAGATCTCATCTATCGAAGTGTAGAGACACTTGGATTGTACGTGGACGTGTATTAGAGAATGCGTACGTTAGACTGACCCACTTACACGGATAAGTGTCACACTATGTGACGGTTGTGTAATTATCCTTAGGACCGGAGTCTTCATGGCATCACGGTGTGGATTGTCATGCTTTGACACTATTGAGGTGTCCCCTAGCCAGGGGCGATCATGCGGTAGTGATTGGGTATGATATTGAAGCATGCGGAGTATACATGATTGGTCGTCCGGGAATCGCGTATCCTATGATTGGGATCGAATATCCGAAATGGCCTTCTTATAAGGAATGTCTTACTCTCGTGAATCTTTGCAAAGTGGAAGTAATTGAGTTACTTCGAGAGAGCTTGATATCCAGATTATAAGAATGGTCGTTGATGTTTTGACACTCGACTAACGACCGTATGGATATTATTACAGCGATAGGATTGTAAGTTACACGGTAACTGTTTCACATGAAAGGTAGTAGTCATTGCATTTGACTCTTCCGATGATTGGGGGTTACGGTGTGTTGCTAAACGCTATCCCGTGATCGTTAGGTATGAAGGACATTTTCGTAATTTGCACTTTGTGCCTACGGCCAACATATTCGGAAGCCTATCTGGTCACACACATAAGAACATCTAACCGGATTAAAATGTGGTTATAGATGATAAGCAAATAAGGAAAGAATTTATCTCGTATTATAAAGGTTATAGTGGTAAATTAATATGGTGGTATTTATTTATTATGAATAAATTAAATACAAGATATTAATAATATTATATTAATTAAAGAATATTTCGGATGCCAATTTATTGGCATATGGGACGCAACTTATTAGTGTATAAAATACACTTGGATTGTGCGAATTAATTAATGTGATTACCATATATTAATATAAGATATTAATATATATAAATATATATAGTCACATGCGTGACTTGCACTTGGATTGTGCCTGTGCACATTTGTTTTTAAGATATATATATATATATATATATATATATATATATATATATATATATATATATATATATATATATATTTATTTATTTGTATGTGTAATATATTTGTGATATATACACATGTGTAAATTGATTTATGATAATAAGATAAATGTAGTCAATATTAGATATTGACAATATCTTGGAAATATTCAATATAAGATATTGACAATATCCTAGATTTATTTAATATAAGATATTATAATAAATGAGATAAATCAATCAATTATATTTTTCTTATTTTATTGGGAAAAGATTTTCTTCTCCTCCACTCTACTAAGAGGCGCCATATACACTATAAATATAGTGTGAGTGTCAAGCTCTTTTGTACATCATAATTCCAAGAGCTAATAGTTCTTGTGAAAAATAGAGAGCATCCTATAGAGAGTTGGAGAGAGGGGAAAAGGGCCGGTCTAAAGAACCAGAGTTTTCAATAGCAATCCATGATGGGATTCCGTGGTCATTTGTGTGGACTAGCGGTAGAGGCCGAACACTTGGGCGGCTCATGCGAAACTACTCTCCTTAGACGGTCAAAGCGTCGATATTTTAGATCAACCAAGGTAACCACCGTCTACTACTTGTTTGTTTATTGCTTAAACGAAGTCGATCTTGGGTCGATAGGAAATAATTTTTTGAATTCTGCTGCGTTTCCGCGTAGATTTCCTAACAATTTTAACCTGAGGTCAGGTCCTGAGAGAAATAGCATCATCATTTAGTTCGGCTAGGATCCGAGCAAAGGTTGTGTTTTGTTGTTCCCAGAGAAGGGTAAAAGTATAGTCAGAGGGGGGGTGAATGACTATACTGGAGTTTCAAAAACTTTTCTTATAATTAAAAGCTTTTGGGCAGCGGATAAGTCCCTTCTTCAAAGTTGTTTCAAAGTAGATTATGCACACACAGTATGAATAAAATGCAGTAAGTAATTGATGTAAAGTAAAATGCAGTAAGTAAATGAACACAACGGTTTATAGTGGTTCAGAGTGGTGTAATCCCTTAATCCACTATTCTCCTGTGATGATTGGAGGAATTGACTATTGTCTTTCACCAATACAATAGTAAGATTGTCCTTGGCTACACAAGCTTCACAATCTCCAAGACCGTCACTCCCTGGCTACAAAAGCTTCAGTGACCCAGTCTTCAACACTGCTCCTTGGGAACAAATCCTTTAGCAGCTATCACAAACACAGCTCCTTCTCAGATGGCTCTGATTTAGTTGCTTCACTGGGATGTGAATTGGATTCATAGAGAGGTTGATCAAACTCCGTGCTTGATGTAGAATTTTAGCTCTAAATGCTGAGTTGATCTCTAGATGTGTTCTCTTAAGTTCAGATAGAAGGCTTAGGAAATTGACAGAGTTTCTGCTTGTTCTTGTATATTAAAAAATCGTTGTTTTGTCTATCTGTCAATGTCTTCTATTTATAGTCTTGATAATCCTTGATTTAAAAATTTGTCCGTTGGCTATTTAATGTGGAGAATAATCCTTGATTTAATTCTTGATTCTCCCTTGATTATATTTTCCTTGATTTCAGTGATCCGGATTTTCTTCAAACGTCTATCATAAAATCTGTCCTTGATTGATTCTGCATTAATTGCTTGATCTCCTCGTTTTCAGAACGTGCTGAAAATGTATAGTAAGTAAATGGTACTCTGTTGTTCCTTTACTTGACCGTTGTTTAATCAGTTGAGTAGATCTGCTCACTTAGCTGGTGTGCTCTTTCTTCACTGGTATTCCTTACTCAACCAATATAAGATTTACTCTGTCGGAATGTTGTTTCCTTTGTTTCTTGATTTTTTCAAGAGTATTTTCACTGATCCTTGATTGGTGTGAGATCAGTGTACACTATATTTAAACAACGAGTTTCATCACTTGCAATATAACTTAGACTTATCCAAGGTCATCACAGACTTCTCTGTTTATAAGTCAGTTCATAAGTCTTCATGCTTCTCTGCTGGTACTTGGCTGCCTTTACTCTGCCGGTTTTCTGTTTTACTTAGCCATCCTACCAGCTAGTACAATACTTGTCTGACTAAACTAATACAACATTTCAGACTCCAAGTAAAGACTTATATAGAGATTTCTAACTTATTTCAGGCTTGCTATAACAGCTAGTATGGCCATCATCAACAAACATAAAATGTTCCTAACATGTTTAGCTTACTCTCCGCACCTCGGGTAGGAGGCATCCGGGAATGGTCCCCGACCTGAGTCTCTGAAGGGATGTTTGCTTCAACATGTTGAAGCAATCCCTGCTCATCGGCTGCATTCAAGAGATCTGCGAAGGCGTCCACTACAAAAGAGAAAAAGATAAAATCGTTAGAAACATCGAATAAAGATTTTCTTCAAAAAAATAAGCAAATAACAAGCATGGGCCTATAGGCTTCTTGACGGAGGGATCAAGGGGGACGTATGGATCAGGACCGGCCTTGGTCAGCCGAGCTGCCAAGATCGGCTGCTCGGGAAGCCAGCAGTATCTCAGATAAACCCTCAAAGTTTGGATGGTTTGTAAGGACTGGGCGTCAGAGATAAAGGGAGAAGCATCCCTAGGCTGATCTATGGGGTTCCACCGGCTTAAGCTAGATGCACCCTCGTGGCGGATAAAGAAAAAGCTATCTTTCCAACCTTTGTGTGAGGATGGCCCGTCGGCCATTAAACGAAGACTCCCTTCCCGGCGGGAGAAGTAGTAAAATCCTGGATATTCTGACCTTTTTAACCTGATAAAAGGCTCGAAAAAGCTCCACGGTTGACAGACCTAAACCTAACATTGGAAACGGCGCCAGGAAGCTGACGGACATTACCTAGGCTATACAGATCCTAACCGGCAGTGTACCGGGTCAAATTGTAGTGCTAGTCTGGTGAGTCAGGTCGTATTCCTCAGGGAAAACATGGTAATTCTTTTAAGTGGGGTTAAACACCAAGAAGCTATTATTAACTCGATCTAAGTCGCAGTTTTTACTTTTTCCTGGGTTAGATTATGTTAGTAGTTAGATTGTTAGCAAAGCAGTAAATAAATATATAAATATAAAAATAGATAATATATATATTTTTGGATCTAGCCAAGAATACTTTACTGAATCAATATCTTTTAGTAGAAATAAATGAGACAGATCTTCCTTTATTCAAGGTGTAAATTATATATGAATCGGTGTACTCCTAAGCTAGACAACTCCTCCTCACATGAGCGTATGAAATTGTCATATGTCCATTGCATCAATCCAAGGTCCACAACTGTTACGGTTTTTCTGAACAGGTCCCGAGTACAAATCTACCTTTAGATAAAAAGGAGTCATTCCGTTCGTCAAACGGTCAATTTTATTTAAAAGGCTCCGGTTGTCAAAGCCGGACGATTCAACTTTCCGGTTTAAGTTTCAATTAAACTGATGATTTAACATTATTACGATCTCGAGTACAAATGTCAATAAAATTTATCTTTCCCAAGACAAATCTGCCCCCGGGTAGGAAATCGGATTCCGTTGTCACGTTTTCACTCGGCCAATTTTACCCTCCGGTCTTTCAATTTTAACGTTTCATTAAGCGCAGAAAGAAAGAGATTCATCATAATTGATTTTAATCATTATTACCAGAGTCGATCATTCATTTTACCAAAAGATTAACTAATTCAGATTCATATCTTGGCTAGATATATTTTTAGTTTAATATCATATATAAATAGAAATAGCAAACATAATACTTTAGAAAAATACCCGATTACAGCTGTTGATTCAGAGGTTGTACTCTTCTGGACATTACAACGACTTCAGCAATACCGAACTTCCGAGATTTTCCCGAGCATTACAACGGTACTAATTTATTTATATATATAAAAAAACATATATATACATACATAGACATATGTATATATACGGGCCCGAAAATAAAATAAAAAAGACAAAAGAGATGAAAAAGAAAATCTAGATCATATATATATATATATATGATCTTCAAAGTAAAAGAAATGGACGAGAAAAAGAGGTGAAGAAGAAAGGGGCCTTTGATCCATTCTCATTTGCTCTGTATATATAGGCAAATTGAGGAGGCCGGATCGATCCGGATTGGTGCCGGATCGATCCGGAATCATCATTGCGAATCCTAACCAAATTTTCGGATTATTTGATATATATTGGATTAAAACTTCTAAAATTCATATCTTGAGTTGTAGACCTCCAAAAATTGCAAACGAAATGCCAAAATTACGGTCTCGAGAAACTCTAAAACTTTCATGAAGGACTCTTCTTCAGAAAACGCCTTTTTGATGGGTCATTCCCATTACGTGTCGTTTTGCGACATTTTCCTTAATACAAATCAATTAGCCACTTGACCACCATTTGAGTTGTAGAAGTCCGATTGATTTGATTCAAAATCCATTGGAAAGCTTTCTTGAAGATATACAACTTTTATTAAGGAAACTTCTTCAGAAAATGTCGTTTTGATGAGCCATTCGTATTACGAAGATATTTCGGGATTTTTACTAATCCGAATCGGTTAGTCTCTTGACTACTATTTGAGTTGTAGAACTCCAATTTACGTGATTCAAAGTGCGTTGGAAAGCTTATGTGAAGATATACAACTTTCATTAAGAAGTCATCCCCTGAAAATGCCTCTAAGCTGGGTCAAATCTCTGTCTAAAATATGTAACGATTTAAGTACTTAGAAAATTTGCTCCGTTGAACTTATAAACTTGTGGCACCTTCTTCTAACCCTCTAAACACATCTTTTAGACTCAAAACATGTCGTTACGTGGAATCTTGGTCAATGTATAATCCTGCAATGAACCACCAAAATATCAAACGTAAATCCGACACGACACTCCGGTTACTAAACCGATACAAAAACTAATAAAAAACTTATAAAAATACAATAATTTATATAATAACTACTACTTATACATTTGAATAAAACTTAGTAATTTTTGACTTAAATTGGTACAATAATGTTCAAAATGGTATCAATATTGGGGCAAAATATCATAAAAACGATCATAAATTTATCTCTTATCACAACCCCCTACTTAGCTTTTGGTCGTCCTCGATCAAAACAAGCGATAAAACAAAATGAATAAGAGATAAATTCATGAAGATAGAAGATATAAGGGACAACTAGATAATAGAACCATTAGAATTACAACCAGGCGTTAACCTTAATATAAATGTATAACAGAGTGTGTGTGTGACAAGCCTTTTCAATTTCCACATCCTCTCTTGAATAATTCAAACAAACGCACAAATATCCATTCAGACAGCCCTAATGACTTTTCTAGGTATAAGCAGTTACAGTTCCACACAAAGTTCTCCCGTGTACTTATTAGGATAATCCCTAAAGCATATCATTCAGTTTATACTGGGGATAGTCAGAAGATAACTAAGTTTTCAACCACGCTTAAATTTTTTTTTTTCTTTTTATTTTTCTTTTTATGAACTTAATTTCACATGTGTATGTGTAGCATATGCCTTCATTCCCAGCAATAGGACGTTTCGTGATAACACCCTAGCTGGACTACTATCATCAGGCAGTCGGGAGCTTTTAAACCTCATAGTGATATAGGACGTTTCGTGATAGCGCCCTACTGCACTCAAATCATTGGTAGCTACAACCAACATATAGATAGTTCATCTTAATTTGGTATTTTTTTTTTTTTTTTTCCATAAACTTAACTTATATCCTTTCTATCACATTCAAACCTTCAGATATTCACAGTACACGTTCAAAAATTAGGTACTAAGTTACTGCTATTTCTCTAGAATAACCACTAGGATACTGAATGGATACAGTTTAAAATTTTCCGCTTCAATATCAAAGGCTTACGTGAAGGAATTCATGTTACACAAATATATTTGGAATTACAATGCACTTACGGTTCACGTTGGTTATACACATCCAAATTGATCATTACATCTTCAAATCCATGAAATATATACCTTATACAGTTTATTTTAATCAACTAAATAATGCTCGAAAAAAAATCGAAAACTAAGAGATTTATTGATACAAAATAAACATTAATTCCATTGCTAGACCAACGACTCCACTCCCCACTTACGAACTTACATTGTCCCCAATGTAAAGTGAGTGTAAATAAGTTGTTGGGAAAGCAATGGTGCACTAAAACAAGTCAAAACAAATACTCGGATGATAAAAAAGGGTGGGTGGGTGGGTTAAAGTTATGACCTCCACAATTCCATAGTATTTGAACTAATACATGTCACACATTATTTGAAATTTAAAACAGACTAGATCATGATATAAAATGTATGGCAAAGTATTAACTCTGAGTCTTTTATCCCCAGATCCTCAAGGGTTATTTCAAATCGTTCTAACAACCTAAGTCTAAGAAATGATGCATTTGAATTTTATCTTTTTTTTTCCATCAGGATTTTCGGATAACCACCTAATCGTTCCCGTTTAATGTCATTCAAACATTCATCCTAAGACTTGGTGAAACAAAATGAAAATCAATCCGAAGTATTACCAAAGTATCATCCAAAGTATAAGTAATTATTATATTTAACATTTTTGCGGGCTGCCTCCCGGTAGCGCTTTTGGTTAACGTCGTTTGCTCGACCAAAATGATAAGGATTAACTAATATAATATACTAAACAAAACGGGATACTTCTAACAATTACTCACAAAAGCACGTAACAATTAAGCACATAATCCACTAAAAATAAATGCTTAAGGAGTAAAAGGGAAGGATAGTACCCGTCATTGACTACATTTATAGTCTATAGCCAGACTTTACCGTGCTTCAGTTTTCTAATGTACTGGTGGTGGGTCATCCTCACGCACCGCATCCGTCTTTTTTATCAATACTGCTTTCCAACATATGTTAGACGAATGCCGTCGAATCCAACGGTTCTTGACCTATTCCTTTGATTTTCGAGCTTTAGGTTTGCGAGCTTTCACATTATTGCTGAAGTCATCTTCTTCAATTACCTGCGTGTTAGTACAATCCACAACAAGGGGACACAAAGTGTCTACACAAGAACTAGATTCTAGTGTAATGCATGGATATTTCAATGAATTGTAAGTGTTGAAGACAACGCTCTCATGATTAACTCCCAAACTAAACTCTCCCTTACAAACATCGATGAAAGGGATATTAATATTTAAGCACCGAAAAGTGTCGAGAAAATATGCATACTTATTATCCAACTTCATCTTTTTCATTTCATTTCTCGGGGAATGGGGGAGTAATTCAAGATCAGTAGGGTTAGAATGAATACCTCCCTTACCCTTGTCGTTAGATGAAGATGGTAAAGCTTCCTTGAATGATTGTGCCTTTTGAAGACATAGTGTGTCATCATTCAGTACCTTTTTCTTCAAAATATGAAGTGGATGTGGTGTTGTCCTATCTGGTTGAACCGATGTGAATTTAGGTTGAGCCGGATAAGGTTCGGTTTGAAATGGCCCTTTAGATTCCATATTCTTCTTATATTTACCATCTAAATCATCATCTACTTCATTAATTCTCATGTTTTCTAATCCATTACTTCCACAGATCCTTCCACTTCTAGTAATAACAGCATTTACCCCACTCAGATTTCTTTCGATATTACTTGGCAATCCTTCCGAGGTTTCTTTTGTTTTTACGTTCTACTTCTCTACTCAAGTGATATTCCGTTCCTCAATGAAGCTTCTATAATTCTTATTCTAGTATCATGTCCACTCATAGATGTTTTCAACGCGTGCTCATATCCTTAGTGACTAGCACTCTATATAGAAGTCATCATGGTTTCTATATTCTGAGCTTGAGTAGATATCACACCCATCAGATTTTCCATTAATTTATCCCATTTATCAACTCCTTCAGGTTGAGTTGAACTCTGAGTTACTGGTATGCTTTGAGTGGTATGTTGTGGATACGATCTAGGTAATGATTGTAGATTCTGATTCGAGGTATCTCCTTGATAAACTAGATTTGGATTCTTATATTGGATTGGATACGGTGGTTGTCCTTGCTTACTAGGGGTTTCAGACCAATGAAAAGTAGGGTGATCTCTTCTTATAGCATTAAACGAGTTTGAATATGCATTGTTCAAATTCCTATGCTGTTTTAAAAAACTCACCTTTTCCCTTGAATAGCCTTCTGGTTCTTCCATCCCTAATGGCACATTATCATGATTTGAGTATTCATTCGATATGACCTTTTCTGAGTTTATCGTTTTACTGGCTAATAAGCCGTCAAATTTCCTACTCAAATTCTCCAAGTGTGCAAGAACTTCTGCATTCGATGTACATTCTCCTGCAAAGGCTACTTTCCTGGTGCTAGAACCGGTTTCCCACATTCGATTATTTTTGGAAATCTTTTCTATAGCATCGTAAACTATTTGGGTTTCACTCATCATTAACGAACCACCACATGCATGATCTACATCTGCACGTGAGTCTTTCCTTAATTTACGACAGAAAAGTTGGATTTGCATATCTAAGGAATAACCATGATCGGGACAAGCTCTTAATAATTTTTTAAATCTTTCCCAAGCATTCCCAAGCATTTCTTCAGATCCTTGTTTAAAGTTGGCAATTTCGACTATTAATTCCAATTTTCTACCAGGAGTAAAATATTGCTTTAAGAACTCGGATTGAATCTCCTCCCAACTAGTCAATGAATGATGTGGAAGTGACAAAAACCAATCTCGTGCTCTTCCTTTTAAAGAAAAAGGAAACATAGACATCCTCGTTAATTCCCGATGAGCACCATGACTTTTGGCTGTATTACACAATTCTTCAAAAAGATAGAGATGATGATGCGGATCTTCATCATCTTCTCCTAGAAATTGAGCTCTTGTGTCAATTAAACCAAAAAGATGAGATTTTATTTCGAAATTATTTGCTCCTTTATTGGGTAAACGAATTGGATTATTAATCTGGTACCTTCTTACGGTCTGATCACATATAGGTCTCAGGTTAGGCTGGTTTCGATTATTACGATTATGCTTATTCCGATTCTGATTATTTCTATTATTCTGATTCTGGTTATTAGGTTGAGGTAAATTCTGATTAAGGTTTTGGCCATACCCTTGAGCATGAGCAATCCTTTGTTCAGTGTTTCACCAACGGTTTCGCCATTTTCGTGAATCTCGATTTGACAATTCTTGTGGAATAGAAAATATCGAATAGAAAATAACACAAAATCGATAAAAAAAACCACATTTTTTTTTCTCCTCGGTAATTACCGAATCCACTCGATATTTACCGAGTAGTTTTTTTTTTTTTTCGGTTTTTTTTTTTCGGTTTTTTCTTTTCTTTTTTTTTTCTTTTTTTTTCTCTCTCGGTAATTACCGAAGCCACTCGGTATTTATCGAGTATTTTTATAAAAAAATTGATATCTTACCAAATAGGTAGGTACCAATGAAAATAAAAATACAAATGAGATTGAGAAATGTATTGACTTATCCTCATTTTTTATTATGACCACGTTTACTTTCTACTATCGAAAATAGAAAATAACTCGAATTTGGTAGAAGAAAAAATTGGTAACTAAAAGAAGGTAGATACCAACGGAAAATAAAAATAGAAATGTGATAAGAAGAGTGTTGACTTATCCTCGAGAATTTTGAGCTAATACAAGTAGTAACCCTAGACACAAAGAAAGAAATTAGCGACGTTTTCCCGGCAACGGCGCCAAAATCTTGATGCACCTAAACCTAACTTTGGAAACGGCGCGGAAAAGGCGACGGACATTACCTAGGCTATATGAGATCCTAACCGGCGAAGTGCCGGGTCAAATTGTAGTGCTAGTCAGGTGAGTCAGTCGTATTCCTCGGGGAAAACATGGTAATTCTTTTAAGTGGGGTTAAACACCAGAAAATTTATTATTAACTCGATCTAAGTCGTAGTTTTTACTTTTTCCTGGGTTAGATTATGTTAGTAGTTAGATTGTTAGCAAAGCAGTAAATAAATATATAAATATAAAAATAGATAATATATATATTTTTGGATCTAGCCAAGAATACTTTACTGAATCAATATCTTTTTAGTAGAAATAAATGAGACAGATCTTCCTTTATTCAAGGTGTAAATTATATATGAATCGGTGTACTCTAAGCTGTGAGACAACTCTCCTCACACGAAGCGTATGAAATTGTCATATGTCCATTGCATCAATCCAAGGTCCACAATCATTACGGTTTTTCGAGCAGTCCGAAAGTACAAATCTACCTTTAGATAAAAGAGAGTCATTCCGTTAAATCAAACGGTCAATTTTATTTAAAAGGCTCCGGTTGTCAAAGCCGGACGATTCAACTTTTCGGTTTAAGTTTCAATTAAACTGATGATTTAACATTATTACGATCTCGAGTACAAATGTCAATAAAATTTATCTTTCCCAAGACAAATCTGCCCCCGGGTAGGAAATCGGATTCCGTTGTCACGTTTTCACTCGGCCAATTTTACCCTCCGGTCTTTCAATTTTAACGTTTCATTAAGCGCAGAAAGAAAGAGATTCATCATAATTGATTTTAATCATTATTACCGTAGTCGATCATTCATTTTACCAAAAGATTAACTAATTCGATTCATATCTTGGCTAGATATATTTTAGTTTAATATCATATATAAATAGAAATAGCAAACATAATACTTTAGAAAATACCCGATTACAATTTGTTGATTCGAGGTTGTACTCTTACGGACATTACAACGACTTCAAAGAATACCGAACTTCCGAGATTTTCCGAGCATTACAACTGTACTAATTTATTTATATATATAAAAAATATATATATACATACATAGACATATGTATATATACGTGCCAAAAATAAAATAAAAAAAAGACAAAAGAGATGAAAAAGAAAATCTAGATCATATATATATATATATATATATATATATATATATATATATATATATATATATATATATATATATATATATATATATATGATCTTCAAAGTAAAAGAAATGGACGAGAGAAAGAGGTGAAGAAGAAAGGGGCCTTTGATCCATTCTCATTTGCTCTGTATATATAGGCAAATTGAGGAGGCCGGATCGATCCGGATTAGTGCTTGGATCGATCCGGAATCATCATTGCGAATCCTAACCAAATCTTCTGGATTATTTGATATATATTGGATTAAAACTTACAAAATTTATATCTTGAGTTGTAGACCTCCAAAATTGCAAACGAAATGCCAAAATTACGGTCTCGAGAAACTCTAAAACTTTCATGAAGGACTCTTCTTCAGAAAACGCCTTTTGATGGGCCATTCCCATTCACGTGTCGTTTTGACATTTTCCTTAATACAAATCAATTAGCCACTTGACCACCATTTGAGTTGTAGAAGTCCGATTGACTTGATTCAAAATCCATTGGAAATCTTTCTTGAAGATATACAACTTTTATTAAGGAAACTTCTTCAGAAAATGTCGTTTTGATGAGCCATTCGTATTACGAAGATATTTCGGGATTTTTACTAATCCGAATCGGTTAGTCTCTTGACTACTATTTGAGTTGTAGAACTCCAATTTACGTGATTCAAAGTGCGTTGGAAAGCTTATGTGAAGATCTACAACTTTCATTAAGAAGTCATCCCCTGAAAATGCCTCTAAGCTAGGTCAAATCTCTGTCGAAAATATGTAACGATTTAAGTACTTAGAAAATTTGCTCCGTTGAACTTATAAACTTGTGGCACCTTCTTCTAACCCTCTAAACACATCTTTTAGACTCAAAACATGTAGTTACGTGGAATCTTGGTCAATGTATAATCCTGCAATGAACCACCAAAATACCAAACGTAAATCCGACATGACACTCCGGTTACTAAACCGATACAAAAACTAATAAAAAACTTATAAAAATACAATAATTTATATAATAACTACTACTTATACATTTGAATAAAACTTAGTAATTTTTTACTTAAATTGGTACAATAATGTTCAAAATGGTATCAATATTGGGGTAAAATATCATAAAAACGATCATAAATTTTTCTCTTATCAACGGTAAATTTAACCTTCTCCAATAGACAAATTATGGTGAAGCCTATTATACCCCTGATCCCATTATGAGCTACTTGGGCCGTACTAAGTTGGTAATAGTCTAGCACGGCCACACAGGCCGGACAGAAGGGAAGACAAAGGCCTCCGTCGAAATGATCCTCATATACAATGCAGTATCCGGAAGGAGGTCGAGATGAGTAGGGGTTGGCAGCCGTGGGAATCTGCGGGTCGAAAATACTAAAATCTACCCCGTATTTACTACACAATTGGAGTACCTCCTCTTGTTTCAAGATAGATTTAGTTGCAACCATCTAGTCGCGAGTAAGCTTTGAAAAGTTAAAGCAGTATAGAACAAATTATAACTGGAAGAGAAAGAAACTTACTTGGCTGTCAAAGATTGGAGAAAGAGTTGAAGTAGATCTGGTCCACCGGAACAGGATCGTTCGTTTAAAAGAGGTAGTGCAACGGTTGATATGACTAGAGGTATAAGTGCCTGTCATAAACCACTTCACACGTCTTCGAAACCGTCCCACTCATAATGACGTGAGACAGAAACGCCTCGTTTCTCAGGAAAGATATAACAACGACATAACCGAACCTTGCCACCTGCCAAGTCAGAATCCCGAGGTCCGGTTAAAATACCTGAAAAACGCCTAATATAGGAGCCGAGCTCCATGGAGACAGAATAGGACGAGCTCAGAAAGCGACTAATGCTGATCTAACCTGACCTCAAGAGCTCAGCTAGATCTGGGGGCTTACGACGATACCGGATTTCACCATGCCACGCGTCACGATAGAAATAGGACTAGAAACTTAACTTTAAGGACAAAGGGTCCCTTTGTAGGCCTAAGAGCCGATCTCCACCTCCAAATGAGGGGGCTGCTCAGGTCGTTCATCGGTCCACCGCCGGTCGGTCAGGACGAGATAGAGGCAGACCTGCTCAGCTCGGTCATATGGACATCGGCTGCTCACCGCAGGTCGGCTAGAGCGTGTAATGATAAACACACGTTTATCATTATAATTATGAGATGAGTCCTGAGCCATTAAGGCTCTGATATTTATCATTTGGATACCAAGATTATCTCCTAAAATTAAAGGATAATTACGGCTTAATTGTACTCGTGAGACACGAAAGAAAGGTCAATGATGGACACGGCCCATGAAGGCCCAGGGCATAAATGTTCCCTATATAAACGTTCATAAGAACTATGGCAGACTGGATTTCAATTCATACCTTGGATACGTAGGCAATTTGGGAAAGTCTCAGGCTCAGTCTAAGTCACTCCCAAAAAATCCTTCCCACCATTCATACTTCTCTTGTTTTCATCCTTAATTCGATTACCACTAGATAAAAGAGCCTAGATTTTATACCCGATGAATTTGGTTTCGTCAATATTCAAATATATTCATACTAGCCAATAACCCGTGCACATGCACGGAACGTTTAGATTATATAAAGGAGAGTGATGTAGCCACTGATTATTATCACCAATACATCCACGGATCTACTCATCCAGCCGCTGCTTTAATCTCTTTTTTTTTAATGTTACACAATCAATGGAATAGGATTCATACTCTCTGCTCATAACATCCACGGACTCGGTGGATTAATCATTTCCGTATATAAATAAAAAGTAAATCCATAATATTGTAATACATTAAAATTCATGAGCATAATGAATGGGATGTAAATTCTATTCAAATGAGAAGAAAATTAGTCATCCGATCATACAATAAAATCTAATTATAAAAATATGTGACACGATGGAATCATTAAGCAACGATAAAAAAGAAAGATGAAATGTGTTATCTTGCTAATATGTTTGCACAATAAAACATAAATGAAACAACGAACAACGATAGTGTTTTATCTTGTCTGCATCTACCAAGCCATTCAAATTAAAGCACCACCTTCTCTCCAAAAAAATATAAATAAATTAAAGCACCACCTGAAATTTAAATTGAAGCATTGTAAAGAGTTAAAAAAAATACAATGATATTAAAACAATAAAAATAATATCCACTAAAACAAATTCACTATAAATTTTTATTATCAAACAAATCTACTACGAAACAAATCCATTAAAACAAAAATAAAAAAATGGCATAATTGTCCAATGAATGAAATTTTATCCTTTTTAACATAATATTCAATCTAATGAACTAAATGTCAACTAAACTTGTCTTTATCTTCTTCTTTTTTCCACATATCTTCATTTAAAAAAACATGAATAACCCTGTTGTGTCGAAATTTTGTTGCGCTGTGTGAGATATATACAATTTAGAACATAGATTAATAGAAACGGTAACGGAGAGTGTCGAAGTGTAACGCCACGTACCCGGACATCGAGTCCTTATCCGGAAAAGAAACGTTTGGCACGTATAAAATAAAATAAATTCACTTTACACGTAAGCCTCTACTACGTCGTATAAAAAATAAAGCAAACGGAAGCAAAAGACTCGGGTAATTTTTTTTCAAATAACCAAGAATAGAAACTCAATAACTAAAGAAGGAAATGTAACATTTATTACATTGGAAAAAAAAAAATCAACGGAAACCAGAAGTACGAACTCCAAAATGTACTAAAAGAAAACTACAAAGTTTCCTACAAATTTCCAAGTCTAACAAATGATAAATAAAAACATAAATAATGAAACTCTTCAACTCCGGCATCCTCAAACGTCGTCATCGAAGTCCTCCTCGAATTATGAATTTACCTTTTCGTCTTCTCTCCCCCAAACACATAAATAAACATGCATTTGAGGTAAGTACATTATACATAGTAAGAAGTAGAAGCTACAATTTAATTAAGGTTTATTACCGAGTTTTAATAAAAGGATTATCTTTACGAAACCGACTCAATGTAGGGTTCATTTCATGCCCATCGACACGTCATGACTATCGTTTCTAGCTTAGCTTATCTTGGTTACATAATTACTCAAGGACACTATGCATGATGAAAATTCCACCACGAGATATATTTGCCAACTACGGTGATTAGCACCGGTAGTCCTGGGATCTCCCCGGTATGCATATACGTTAGATGGATTTCCTCCACTACCCTTCAGCCTTTTGAGCCAGTAGCGTTGTCCACCTTTTATGAACGTATCACATCGCCTATATGAAATAGTGCCTAACCGAGAATAAGTGACGTTTTAGCTTTTACTACACTTATGTAATTATTAATGTGCATTAACTAGCCACTTAAGTGTTTTCAGAATAAACTCACCTTATCAACTCTACTCCCTCACTTAAACAGCTAGACATCACATCCTATCAATTACACAGACATTGATGAACTCTAGTTCATCAAAGCACAAGCCCTTTCATGCCCCTCCGACGGTCCCGAACTTCAACTCCCTTTAAGAGTACGTCCGGTGCCGGAACCAAACGCATCAGAAACTCAATCGGGGTTTGTTCATGTTTAATTAGTGTTATTAGGTCAAGTTACAACGTTTAACATCTCATTAAAAGGTTTAAACATCATTTAATTAAAAAACCGGGGCAATGCGTGCGCATTCCCTGCTTAAAACATGCTGATAACTCTCTGTTCAAACAATGCGTGCTCATTGTTATCAATGCGTGTGCATTCCCTGACCAGAACCTAAGCTGAAAGGCACTGACCAACCAATGCATGCGCATTGTTCATGCTGGGGCACCATGCACAACTCTGAACCAACAATGCGTACGCATTGATCCTGCTGTAACTAACCTAGGCCATCCTGTACCAGGAATGCGTGCGCATTGCTAGCCAATGCGTACGCATTCTATGCAGAAAAACCCTAATAACCTGATTTTCATCTCTCTACGATATCTACTCAATTCCAAACATATTGTACATGATTTATAACAGAAAAACACAACTTTCTCAGATCTTAACATCCCTTAATCTATAATCAACATCTAAATAGAACCTTGATATGAAAAAGCTTCAAAAACATTACATAACTACTCTAAACCATAATTAGATTGTAGGAAGAGCTTCTTACCTTTTAGCAAGCTAATTCCAAATCCAAAACTCAGAAAAACTGTAGTAACTTGCTCCTTTTTTTGCAGAAACCTATGTGATCAAACCATAATTAAATTAGATACGATCACAAGCTTCTAATCACAACAAACTACGATGTGATGAGTTTGAATCCATCAAACTCGAACAAGAACAAAACTAGGGCTTAAACATACCTTAAGAAAGCTCCAACTTTCTGATGTTGAATCGACGCTCTCTTCACGACGATGCCGTTGCTTTACTCTGATCTGAAAGCGATTGAAATCCGACTTAGCAACTGAAAGAAAATCTCTCAGCCCTAATCCTTGCTCTCACACGCAGGAATAAAGATTAGGAGGTGGAAAATCTGATTCTAAAGGTTAGAGAAATTGATTGGGTTTATTTTCCTTAAATAGGAAAAATCCCAATAATTAACCTAAATCCTTATTTTCCTTAATTACCCTTACTAATCAGATTTTCTTTTCCTTAATTTATACATATATCTCGAAATATATATATAAAATTAATGAAATACTTAAACTCCGAATAAAAGGAACCGAACCCGCAAAATGACACGTCTGCCCTTTTCCAAAAATCGGAATATTACACGAAGACTTGTAGAAAGGGTGTTGCGTTGATAAGGGCGTTTGTAGCAGAAGCCCTATACGGTTTCCTATCCCTAAAATAAAGATAAAAGGTGGAAATTTCCCTCAAATGTCTCCACAGCAAAAGCCTCACCCCTATTTATTTTTAGGGTCAATAAACAGTGTATCATCATTTGTGGAGCATTATCTCTATTTTATATTATAAATGGTATAAAGATGGGGATAGGGATGGTGTTGTGTGCAGTGTTTTAAATTGAAGTGTTGTAAAATAGGGATATTAAGGGCATTAGTAGCAGATGCACCATATTTTATCCCTAAAATAATATAAAATAATACATATCTCTATTTAACAACATTCAAATTCAAAACACCCCACAACAGCATCCCTATCATTATCTCTATAATATTTTAAATACTATTAAATAATATATATTCTACTTTACAACTCTATTCATACACATTAAATATTTATTATTTTACTCCAACAGCATGAGAGCTATTTGAGGTAAACTCTATTTTTTATCTTCATTTTAGGGATAATGCATCATATAGGGTTTCTGTTACGAATGCCATAACACGTCCCACGGTACACTCCGTTAACACGATTCCTCCGGCAATTTGCTCTATTCTTCGTTCAATTGATTTCGATGGAAACCTCAGCCGCTAGTTCCTCGGTTAAATCAAGTTCGCGGCTAATCTCAGTTGAAATTGAAAGTGAGTGTAATAGAATTAAAGCGCCAATATCAGTTCAATGCATTTCGTCACCACCCGAGGTGGGTTTTCTTTCCCTCTATTTTTCCCGGGGAATGAATCATTGAAAGAAAAAGTTGTGTAATACTAACAGACAATTTGGTAAAGAAAATGAAGCTTTTCATGTTGACGAATTTTTTCAAGTATTGATGTTAGATTTAGTACTGAGGTATGTAGTAAACACTTACATATGATGACCATTAATAAAACAGTCTTAAAAATAAATTATACATAAAAAATATCCATAAACTCGGAAAAGTGTTTAATAGAATACAACAAATTGTGTATTACACCTTTTTGAAGATGAATTTGAGGTTACCTGTTTTTGCAGAGTTGTGAATGCGAGGATTTGCGGCTGCAGAGGTTTGAGAATATGATGGATTTAGCTGTTGATGGGTTATTATAAGTTAAATTTTAAAATACAAGGAAAGTGTTGATGGGTTATTATAAGTTAAATTTTAAAATACATTTCTGAATCATGTAAATACATTCTACAATTTATTTTATCCTCTCACACACGATAAAAGTGTATTATGTGAAAGAGAGTAAAAATGAAATGCTCTAATGTATACCACTTGGTATAAACTTCTTACAACCGTTGCACCATAAAATCTCTCTTTATTATAATCATCTATTGGGTGTTGGTTGTGATTTATATTTTTTTTTAAAGAGTTTGATGAGAAGTGAGAATAAGAAATCAAGTTCACCGTAACAAATCAGAAACAAATTTTAACGGGAAAGGATATTTCTTTGGTGTTTAAAATAAATAAAACTGGTTAAACTATTTAGCATTTGTCTATATTATTATTTATTTTTATTCAATTATAATTGATCTTTTGTGTTTGTAGGGATGTGAAATTTTAAAATACAACCGTTGTAGGAAGGTTTTACTAAGTGACATACATTACAACCACTCATTCCTAACCTCTCACACACGATAAAAGTGTATTATGTGAAAGAGAGTAAAAATGAGAGGCTCTAATATATGCCACTTGGTATAATCTTCCTACAACCGTTGCACCATAAAATCTCTCAGGTAGGGATACAGCTACCGATTTTTTCAGTGTTTAAAAGAATGTGGACATTAGGGAACGTCAATCATTTGTAAGCCTGCAAAAAAAATCAAAATTCATATTTTCATATCAAAAGAATGACCTAGCAACGGCGGCAACTTCTTCTCTGTCTCTGCTCATCCTTCCGTCCGGCAATCCTCCTCCCGTTAAATCCAAATGGAAGACTTTCCGATGGAGTCTTCAACCGAAGACCATGATCTCCGCAGACGTAGCCTTGACAGACCAAGCGGGGAGAATAGCACACCAGCATCGGTGTGGTCAAACAGAAGCGGCGCCGATGTCGTCAAATCCCGAACCGATGACCCGTACATCTACACAGGCGCAGGTGAAGATGATTTTGAATTTACTGATTATGCTGAGGACATTGAGAATCTAATGGGCCATAAAAATGGAGAGGACGAGTTAGTCATACCTCTGGATGAATGCCTAGAACTCTGGAGGCCATGGAAGCGTGCTTTGATTATCAAGCTCTTAGGTAAGTCAATTTCATATAGCTACCTTTCTCACCATCTATCAACTCTCTGGCAACCGGGGGGGGGAACTTACCGATTTAGATAACGGCTACTACATTGTCCGGTTTACTCGGAAAGAGGACTACGAAGTAGCGCTAGAGAACGGACCTTGGGTAATACAAGGACATTATCTAGCCGTAACGAAATGGAAGCCTTTTTTTTGAGCCAGTTGAGGGTGCGATAAAAACAACAATGGCCTGGGTTCGGTTCCGCAGATTTCCGATTTAGGCATCTAGGGAACGATTTTTTATGAAGCTGGGGAATATGGTGGGAAAGACATTAAAAGTGGATCCAAACGTGCTCTATAATTCACGAGCTCGTTTTGCCCGGGTTTGTGTCGAAGTCGACCTAGAAAAGTCCCTAAAAACCTTTGTCTTCATCAATGGCAGGAAAAAGATGGTGGAATGGGAAGGCTTACCAATAGTGTGTTGGGATTGCAGCAAGTTCGGGCATCGGAAGGAAGACTGCCCTCTAGCCCGGACCAATGCCGACTCGGCTGCTCAATCAGATTCAACAAACAGACAGACTGAAGTTGGACCTACACCGGAAAAACCATATGGTCCGTGGATGATAGCCCAGACTAGGCGTAGGCGGCCAACAACTCCAGCTTCCAAGGCTAACGACAACGGCTCCAATAAGGAACCACAAATTAATAACAACGCTCCGCCCGAATAGCATGATAAAACCCCTCCTACTAGGTCCCGGTTTGCGTCATTGGCCGGAGAAGACAACCAGGAAATTACCACACTGGATGAGATCAATGAATTAAGAAAGCAGGCTGAACAACTAGCTCCTCATGGCGGGACTTCCACCACATCGCAATTTGAGAAACACCATAAGGATGGTAATCCCTCTAAGCAAAAAACCTCTAAGCAAGCACATGCCACGACAAGTAAGTCCAACCCCAGCACCAACACCGATACTACTGGGTCTCGATTCTCAGTCCTTGCAGAGGATGATAACCAAGAAGACACCACGCCGGAAAATAACTAAGAAATTGAGGCCAAGGAAATAAATGATGTACCTGCCGAGGTAATTAAGCTGAGAGAAAGTGTGAAACAGGTGGAGCCACATGGTGGCCAGGCGATAACCAAAGAGTTTCATAAATCCACGTCCCAACAGACTATTAGTAAGAACAAGCAATCAGAGGTAGGAGGAAGTAGTAAAGGGAAGCAAGGAAATAAGAATATTAAGGGAGGTGATAGTTTGGTGCACAATGCACACGATTCAAGCAAGAAAAAGAGGCAGACCACTGAGCTGGGAGTTCAGGGTCAGCAGATGAAACGAACTTCCACCGCAAGAAAGACTTCATCCGCAAGAAGCGCTTTATCCGACATGTCCAACGCCTCCAAGAGGCCTTTGCACCCAGGAGATAAAGTTATGCTTGCCAGTCTTGTTAACCTTGATTCCATGATGCCACCCCAGCAATCCAGAGACCATATCAAGACTCATCCGCTGGATTTTGGACAGTTGGCTACAAACGAGGGTACTTCCGGTGTGAAATCTGGGCTGAATCCTCTATTTGAAGTGGGTGGGGAGACCCAACACTCCTAGCTACCTCATCAATCTTAATTCTCTATGAAGATTTAACATAAAACTGTCGAGAAACTTAGATGAAATTTGTCTACTGTGAAAAAAATACTGCTATTTCCTTTGTAAGTTGTGGACATTCCACTTTTGACAATAATAAAAGTTCTCTTTCAAAAAAAAAAAAAAAATGTGGACATTTTTTATGTATAAAGAAAAACATAAATAGATCTCTATTTGTTGTTGTTGTTGTTGTTTTTTTTTTTTTTTTTTTTTTTGAGTGGATGTCTGGATGATCTCTATTTGTTTTAAAGAAAGATTTTTTTCTTGGAAAGAAAGCGGATACAGGTCGGGTTATTGGGTTATTTATGGGTAATCAATTTTATTTTTGCTTTTAAATATATAGATAGTATAGTATACTCTAAAATCTATCTATCTATATATATAAAGAAGAGCACTTTTAACCCAATTACCCGCATTTTTTATCCAAACCCGGAATATAATCCGTTCCGAACCCGCTATTAACAACACGTGTATCTTTTTTTTTTTTGGTTGAGGAAAACAACACGTGTATCCTGCATTTCCTAAATTCATGCGACTACTCCAGAAAATCTCAACGAAACCGAAATCTCCAGATCAAGATCGCTATAACAAACCCCCTTGAAAATTAGTCACTCGAATTTCAAATCCTTTCATAGCTGAAATATTTGGGATCATATCTGCAACAAACCCCATGAATTCAAAATGCAACAAACCCCATGATCAGTCGTTTAAGTTTTAAACATTTCCTCATCCAAAATGTCATTGCTTATCACTTATTTGAGGTAAAGCTTTCAGTAATTTGGACCAGCAGAAATTGCAATTTTCTGGGAAAAAAAAAACCAGGTTTATCATTTTAGTCGACTGTGTTGTTTTGGAATATGCCATTTGCCCTAATTTTTTTTCATATCTAAAGGAATTTCATTGTATTTTTTTGTTGATGTTGTTCCATTAATTGTTTTTTTGTCCTACGTGAATATTGAATCTCCTGCATTCTCTTCAATTCAGGACTTCATATTAGCTATGCTTTGGCCATTGATGGATAATGATTTGCTTTACTTATTTAACGTGTGTTAAAAGTGTTATGTCATAATTTGCACCAATTTTCATCAACAATTTATGAATTTTAAATTTGATGTTGCAGATACACTGCTCGAGAGAATGCTGCTGGGCAGCTATTTAAGATTTCTGAATAGAGTTGCGGTCAATGGAGATAAATCTTAATTCCCGATTAAGTCTTGGGTGAGTTATATGTGATTTAATCACTTTAGAATATCAGATTTTGTTCGTAAAAAAAAAAAAAGAATATCAGATTTTCAATGTTCCATATCCATACAAGGGGGTTCCAAAACGGAAGCTAAATGCAAAATTCCACCCAAGCTTTTTGCGTAGCTTATCCATAATAGTCTTTATTCCTTTATCAGCGTTCACGTCACAGATCTATACATCCATGATTGATAATATTGCTTCCATATTTTGTGTTAATTTTTATTTTTGAGTGGATCTGTCTTAATTTTTTATTGGTTCCGACAACTTAGGATTTGGATGTCCATATTGAGTTGTTTGTGAGAAATTTTTTTTGTCTGCATCAGGATTGATACAATCAATAAATGCTTCAACCATGGTATGGTTTAGGGAATTATCAATGTTATGGTAAGCCTGACTTATTTAGGCTAACAATGCATTTGTTATGCGCCAAATGTTGTCAGCTTTTTCTAGAGCCAATCGTATGGTGCTACCGCCCGATGATTTTTCTCAGAAAGTGAGGCTGGTAGAACACGTGACCGGTGATGTGTTTCGACATTAACACAATTATCACTCGAGCTTGAAAGCTTATTTGGGGTCTGTAAGTCCGTGGGTTTCCAATTGTTGTTGCCTCTAGCTAATCAATTTTTATTATAGTGGGTTTCCAGTTGTTGCCTCTAGCTAATCAATTGTTATTATAGTTAGATTTTCTTTGTTGTTGCCTCTAATCAAATTTTATTTTACCTGTGGATATGTATATCATGTTTACATCTTCATATATTAGAGATTTGGAGGCTTTGTATATCATGTTTACATTTTCTTACTGAATTTCTTTGCCTCTTTATCGCGAATAAACATTATTTTTATAACAATGGGTATTTTATCATTATATGTTCTTACCATCAAAATGTCTTCAATATGTATGTTGGGGGACGAAGGCAGAAATTGTGGGTTTTTGTAAGTGACGGATTTAATAATTTACCAAAACCTACATTCCTGAAGTGCGTTAGAATGATCATTGGAATTATTAGGCAGCATTTTTTTCCTTCATATCAACCATTTATATTTTACTTGAATTCATGAGTTTGAAAAAGGATGTAGCATTGCAGATCGTTTCAAACGTTCCTTTGGATTTGGCATGAGCGTATAAGTCATTTTACATATTTTGTAGTAAACACTTGGCGGTAATTTAAGTAACATTGATTCATTTTTTTCAAATGAAGAGCGATCCGGATACATTTACAAATTCACGAGAGGTTATTCAAATATTCTACCCTCCTCACAAGAAGTTGGATTCCAAGATTTCTATTTATTTTGTCTTATATTGTGGTTGGTTGAACCATTTGAACAATTCATCTCGATTTTTCAGTTCGAAGTAAAGATGAATCTACATAATTAAGGAAGTTTTAAATGGAAAACATCATGTGCTCGGAAAACCACCGTCGAGCCATCACATTTAGGAAATGCTAACTTTTTCAGTCCTGAGTTCGGGTGATTGATGGATTACTCCTTTTATTTGTATGTTATTTTCCATGCGGCATTTTCTCTTATACATTAGCATAATTTAGGTCTTGATCATTTGGTCTTTGATTTTTAAAGTTCCATGTAATCTTGAGTTCGATTGTTTTTTGTTTAATACATGAAATGCAATGTTTGTAAACCTCAAATATCAACTCATGTGCCCTGTGTTTCTTTGTTCACCTTTTAGATCTCAGAATATAAGATCTTTGTTCACATTTTGATGATACGATTTTTTTGTTTTTGCTAATCGATCTATGTTTGTTAATTGTTTGTGATAGACACACATTCATTCGTTGCTTTTTCTCTTATGCTTAAACACATAATGCTTATGGCATCATTTCTCATGATGATCTTTGGATTTCATCGAGCTAATGTTTCATAATTTAATTAACTTGAAAAGAAGTTTATCATTGGTGTTATCATGCGTGGCCTTTAATTTATGATAGTTGTGAGGAAAATTTATGTGCTTTTGCTTTGATAATCGAACCATATTATAAAAAAGCTGAGTACCTTGCCGCCACTATTTTGGGATAAGAAAATATTCGAACGTCATCATTCTCTTCCTTTTCATTGAGATATGGGCAGCAAAATGGGCATCAAAAGGATTCAATATTGTCGATATCTGAAATAAAAGTATGCATCTTGGTATGTTATTCACTTGCTTTTCTACATATATCGTTCAATTGTATTTATTTCTCTATTAATGTTTTAACATTCTTTATTTCAAGGTCTTATGTTTGGCTTCACTGGGGTTGTTTTTAGTTGAGGATCGAAGAACTAATTGTGTCTTAGATTTCACTAGATAATCATTTTCTTTCAGTTTGTATATTAATCAACTTCTCATGTTATCAACGATTTGTTTTGTTTTGGCTTATTTCCGTTTGGTGCCGATTCATGTTTGCGCTTGGTCATGGTAACTTCTAGCTTGATTTATCATCCAAATGCTCTATCATGATTTATCATCCAAATGGCACCAAACTGATTTATCATCCAAATACACTTTTCTCTCTTGCATTTGGGAGGAATGGAGTTATCAACCTCTTAGCGGCCTTACTTACATAATTTAATGCTTGCTTTCTCCTGTGTTTGTCTATAGTGGTCTATGGAATCGGTGATTAGAAGGTTTTTCCACAATAGTTGCTATGATGTTTTGCTCTGGTGTGGGGCTCTAATGCTTCTTTGATCTTGTGATCTTTATCCTTGGTTGTTCTTTATTGAATGACACTTTGTTAGGATTTAACCACATTTACATTTATATCTCTTTTCTTTTAGTCAAATTGTTGATTTTGCCGATTACCCCATGGGGTAGTTAGCACTCTTATTTTGGTTTAGGTGGTGTTTTGGATAATCTTCCCACTCAAATGCATATATTGAGTGCCGTCTTTGGTGACATTACATCATTTCAAAAACTCATATGTATTGTTTTTCTTTCATGTCTATTCATCTTATTAGGTTTTATTATGATTCATGCTTACTCAATATTGATCCGTGTTGGATTCTCTCTACATTTTTTTGTGTTATTTAATGGGTAAAACAAAATCTTTTTGACTAATCATGCATTTTTGGCCAACAATCAGATGTTCAGAGATCCAGTAGCAAGTGATGGCTGATGATGTTCTTCAACACATGAAGCCACATTGTATATGGAGTTTTAGCTCTAAGAATGTTTGCAGATTTGGGCAGTTTTATTAGGCATATGAATTATCAAGCTTTCTTTCATAGTCGTACTTCATTGGATTATAACACATTTATGGAACAAACCTTATGGCTATTATAACTCATTTATGGATTTGGCTATTATAATTCAGATCGACACGGATGAGTTGGTTACCGGATAAGATTTCTTCATTGGGTTGGCTATTATATTATGAGTTTATATCTTCATAATTGTTTAGTTTCTCATTTCCCGGGGATTTTATCATTAGTTCACATCTTCGTATTTGTTAAGTTTTGTCATTTCCCGTGCATTATGCACGGGTTTATGGCTAGTATATATATATATATATATATATATAGTCAACTATAAGTGAAACACATTCATATTAGAAAGAGATTGACAGATTTTCAAACCACTCTAATAGGTTGTTCGATTTTACACTTTCTAATAACTCAACAAATATTTAGATTGAAAACAGTAAATGAATCGAGTTGTTTTTGGGTTGCTCGTGCTTGACTCGTAAATTGCTCTATAACATAGATGATTATGAACTTAAACAACTCTTTAAAGAAATCAAACATAATCAAAGATCTTCAAGCTTGATACATTTGTCCATATATGCAACATTAAGCAAAGTAGTAAATGACACAATTGTCCTCATCGGTCTCCTTCCTATATATCCTTTCATCCATAATAAACCAGCAATATTCAAACATGGCACAAAAAGCATTTACCATTCTTCTGCAACTTTGATATTGCCATAACTTTTATTTTGATGATTCATATATCTTGGTGGAGACACTTTCAAGATAGCAAATTTGCTCGATTTAACGAAACGTTTGGAGGATCGCGTTGTGTTTTTTCTTGCATTCATCTTAGCGTTGCTGTTGCTGTTCTAAACAAAGAAAAAAGGTATTGTGCTTTCCGTGAATTTCAAGTAGTGCTGAATTGACAGCTACCCTTTTGCAGCAATTGATGGTGATTTCTTAAGAGGTGTGGATTTTGTTTGATTCAATTTAACAATTCAGTTTGATGCGGTGCTCGTTCGATCTGTTTGCTGAATTTAAGCCTGCTAATCAGCAATGTCATTGATTTTTGTTTACTTTTTGTTCAATTTTAGCTGGAGGTGATAAAGCATGAATTTTTAAGGTTTGGGAGCAATTATCAATGAAGAGGTCTTGGGAAGATGGTTGTATGACTTCCCAACTTAAGCGTCCCGAGCCGTAAGTTTTGCAACAGTAATTTTTTTCTTTTTTTTCTTTTTTTTCTTTTTTCAATTGGGATATTATTTCTGGCAATATAGTTATCGATTTTGGTTTTGGTTTTAATGTACTTATAATTTGATAGCTAAGAAATGAACTCCCTCTGTCCTGCTTTAGTCTGTGGAATCGTAACCTGGTTGTCTCTAGTCATGCAATTTCATCCTTGGGAGGCACGAACAAGTTTAATCTTGTGATCTATGATCAGATTTTCCTTTAGATTGGTGATTGCGGTGGAATAATTGTTGAATATGAATAGCATGACAGATATTGTTAGTGATCACTAAATATTGTCTGAATGCTGCATTCTTATTAGTGCTGGTTCACACACACACCCTCTCCCCCTTTCCAAAAAAAAGAGTTTCGTTTACTGAATTGATTCCGAATTCTTTGTGTTGAAGCTCTGGGCAAGCACAGATGATGGGTGGAATGCCGAAACTAACCACCAATGATGCCTTGGCATATCTCAAGGCAGTAAAGGAAATGTTTCCAGACAGAAGAGACAAATATGATGAGTTTCTTGATGTTATGAAAGATTTCAAGGCTCAAAGGTTTTACTTTTATGTTCATATTGTTGTTGAATTTTCTTGCTTTGCGACCTGGATGGACTTTGGAGTTCATTGGCTATGATTACTTGATTGTAGGCTTGACACATCTGGCGTAATAGCAAGAGTGAAGGAATTATTTAAAGGGCATCGACACCTAATTTTGGGTTTTAATGCCTTTTTACCAAAGGGTTATGAAATCGTTCTCCCACCTGAGAATGAAGCACATGCAGGTGGAAAGAAGCCCATCGATTTTCATGAAGCACATGCAGGTGGAAAGAAGCCCATCGATTTTCATGAAGCTATCAATTTTGTTAACAAAATAAAGGTGAAAATCCAGATTGTCCTGGAGTTTTCTGTTATGTTTCCTGCAGTTGTATTAGCATCTCTGATCAAATCAACTTTGTTTGCAGGCTAGATTTCAAGGTGATGACCAAGTGTATAAATCTTTTCTTGACATTTTGAATCTGTACAGAAAAGAAAACAAATCAATCCAAGAGGTTTACCGGGAGGTGACTTATTATTATTTTTTATTTTTTATTTTACTTACTGCCAGCATCTTTCTTGCTGTTTCTGGTTTCAATGTCCAGTCCATTTGCAGGTTGCTTCTCTTTTCTGCGACCACCGTGACCTCCTTGTTGAATTCACTCATTTTCTTCCGGACTATTCGGCTGAAGCATCTGTCCGTCATGCTCAGTCTGCTAGGAATTCCACCATGGGCCGTGATGGCAGAGGTCCCCCCATGTCAATGGCGAGGATGAGAAATGTTGACAAGGCATCGTCTTACTCAAAGCTTCTCTTAATTGTTATCTGTTTTGAGTAGTAAATTACATTTTCTGTCTTTGTCTCTAGAAAGCTTCTGTTTCACATGTTGACCAGGACTTAGCGGGGGATTGGCCCGATCGACGCCGTGAGAAACTATTGATGAGAACCGACAAAGAACATCAGAGGCTTTTTAAAGAAGAAAGCTCGAGAATACAAGACTATCCTCACAAAAGGAAATGTGCCAAAGCTGAAGATTTATTGGCTGAGCTGTTTTGTAAAGGTGAGGAAAGTCTTGTTGTAACTTATTCATCCATATGTATCTTGAAGATGCACTTAGATCTTTGAATTTATTTTGATTTTTTAAAATCATTCTTAAATGCTTGAATCTGCTCTACATACACCCACCCAATCTACGTTAGTGCATCATTTGTCAATGTAGAAGTATTATTTGGTCATCCGCTCAATAAAATTTCACCTATAAGCTTAAGGTGTTAACAAGAAGTGTAATCGGTACATTCATGTCTAACATGTCCTTCACTTGTGGGCTTGACAACACATAGACAATAGTAGACAAGTTGTAGCAGAGTAGCACTAGTAGTAGATTTTGTTTTTGAAGGTTAACATACCCAGAAATAGCACTGGTTTTTGTTAAATAAATGGGGTAGGATTAGGGTTTGAACCCCGGATTTTGTGCTCTGATATCACGACAAATTACCAACTCGCCTAAAAGCTTTAATTTGTTTAGGAGAATGTAATTAATACAGTTATATCTAACAAAATCAAAAGTAAGTATGAAGGTCTCTGATGGTTGCTTCTCACACTATATGATTCATGTCTACTGAAACATGAAAGCTGATAACATTCCTCTGTTGACTCATGGTTCAAACTCTCATGTATATAGTACACGATGAGGGTCAGTTCAGTTGTAACTTAGCTGATGGGACTGCATCAACTTTGTGTCTTTCTGCAGGTAAACATGACCAGGAGCTTGCTTTTTGTGAGAAAGTGAAAGACAGAATAGTGTCGGATGATTATCAAGAATTTATGAAGTGTCTTCACATATACATGAACAGTCAAATTACAGATTCACAATTGAGAAAGCTGGTAATATATTTATTATTTTGGCTCTGCATGCATTTGAATTTGATCGTCTTCCATCATCAAACTTTCAACCAGTTGGTTCTTGAAACTGAGTAGATATCTTTCAATGTTGCACCTTTTCCCAAGAATAGCAGTGAAAATCGAACATAGGATCTTCTGATCTATATGATGTGATGGTAACTCATAAGATGCACGAAAGCACATTCACTACTGGAGATAGTGTATTGGACAATCCTACCTGATTATTTGTATTATGCCCTGAATGTGATTATAGTATGCCTTTTACATAAGTTCCACAAGTACACATTCATCTCTTGCTGTAATCTTAGTAATTAATTTGTATATGTTGTTTCAATCCATTTCAGATTTTCTTGAGAAGAGAAAAAAGAAAAAGAAAAGTTCACTTCTTGTACTGCTGGCATTCTTCGCCAGATGAAAAGATGTTATTGACCGTGATTCATTGGCTTTTCATATACTTATGCTTAATATGTTAATTAAATTACATTTCAGGTGTTTAATTTATTGAAAGATCATCCGGATATGGTGGAAGAATTTGACAAGTTCAAAACTCAGTTTGATATGCTTGGTACTGACCTATATGCTTTACAATGACGAATGCAGTTTTATGTCTCTATTTTGTTTATAGTAATCTTTTTTATGTTTGGTTGTCCTCCTTTCGTTTTGTACACAAATGATTCTCTCTTCATGTTTCACCTTAATTAACCAAAAGTCATTCTATCCTATAAATGCTCAAGTAGTTAGAAGAAGGGTGCTTTATACAATTGCGCACTTTAATTTGCTCTTTATTGGTGTGTGCATTTACTATAGATTTCAGAAATTACCCCGGCTATGTAAACACCAATATTTTTCTCCAAAAACAATTATAATCTTTGACAAATATGGTAACGTCATGATTTGAACCCATGATCTTCTGCTCTCATACCATAAAAAGTTTCCCTTCCACTCATAAACGTTTATGGAGATAAGTATAATTTGTATAATTTACCTCCAAAAGGATCAACAAGTTTGATATGTGCACTCCTATATTAGTTTATTGTACTCCTATAATTTATTGAATAAACAATGCCTGAAATCTCTTTAGTTAGTGCATAGTGCATACTTTAGCAGTAGTATTCTCCATGTTTAAATATTATTTTACTCTTCATTCAGAAGTTGCAATTTGCTAATGCATGAGTAAGAGTAAAATATATATTTCCTCTACTTACGTTCTATAAATAATTGGACAGAATTTTCCACACAATTGAAGGTAGAGAATAAAGATAGAGACATGCAATTGGAACTAGACACCAGATATAGAGATTTTGATGACAGAGACAAGGATAGATCTGACGAAGGACTCGGTTTTGCCAGCAAAGATATTGTAGGACAGAGGACGTCTCTATACTCGAGCAAGGACAAGTATTTTACAAAACCAATTCAAGAACTTGATCTCTCCCATTGCGAGAGCTGCACTCCCAGCTATCGCCTTCTGCCAAATAATGTAAGCACTTCATTACGTATTTTCATTTCTTGTTATGTTTCAATGAAATACGTTGCTCTGAATATGGTATTTGCATGGTGCAGTACCCAATTCCATTAGCCAGCCAAAGAACAAAGATGGGTTCAGAAGTTCTAAATGATCATTGGGTTTCTGTTACTTCTGGGAGTGAGGATTACTCTTTCAAACATATGCGCAGAAATCAATATGAAGAAAGCTTGTTTCGGTGTGAAGATGACATGTTAGTTTCTATAACCATTCTTCTACTTCCTTTTTCTTCTTATATGATGATATTATGCGGAGTACGTTGTCACGTTTCCTTTCTTTTGCTGTTTCTTGAATAGGCCTTTCTACTTTTATTTGTTAACTTAGTGTTATACTTATGATGCATCGAATTAGTTCTCTTGTTTGAGCCATTTGTAACTGATCCATTATGTGTAGTTTTCACTCAAATCCTTTTGATTATTGGATATATCGAGCCATGAAAGTAGCCTCGTATGAGAATATATAAGGTAAGACTGCGTACATTGAGCCTAAGTGGCGTGAACCCTCCCCAGGGCCCGGACCACTTATGGTGGGATGCTTCCGAGGGCTAAATTTTCACTTCTGTAGGATATTTGTGCTGATTATATGATTGACGGAAATTCGTGGTGCCAGGTTTGATTTGGATATGTTGTTGGCATCGGTCAATTCAGCCGCTAGGCGTGTTGAAGAACTGTTAGAGAAAATTGATAATGATAGCGGTCCATTTTGTGTTGAAGAGCATTTCTCAGGTAGTACCAGTTGACACGAAAAGCAATTTACTTCTTTTCGTAATTCTCACCACTTCTACTTTCTTGTAGATCTTAATCTTAGGTGCATTGAGCGATTATATGGTGAACACGGTCTAGATGTCTTGGATGTGTTGCGGAAGAATGCATCTCTTGCCCTGCCAGTGATACTGACTCGTTTGAAGCAGAAACAAGAGGAGTGGTCAAAATGCCGTTCTGATTTTAATAAAGTATGGGCAGACATATATTCTAAGAACTATCACAAATCACTTGATCATCGTAGCTTCTATTTCAAACAGCAGGACACAAAGAGCTTGAGCATTAAAGGTAACCTAGACTTGTTTAAGGTAGCTTCTACACATTTTCTGAAGATTGTTCTTGCGCCGATAAATCATTTTGTTTGAATCATGGAACAATAGTGTCACTGTTTTGATTCTGACAGTAAACTTTTGCTAACGTCTTTGGACCGAATTGTGCTCTTTGTTTCATATTTCTATCCGTTTAGATCCAAGGGAATCGTAAAAGTTGTCATATTTCTGTCTCTCTTGCTATTTGGTGGAAGCTTGTATTTTGTGATATATGCTTAATAGCTATTGTTTTACTAACAACGGAGCTGTCGATGCTTTCTTTCAAACAGTTCTGTTGTCCGAGATCAAAGAAATCTCGGATAATAGAAGCCAAGAAGACGACATGCTGGGATCTTTTGTTACTGGAAAGAGACCCCCTGTAATTCCTCATTTGGAATTCGAGTACCCTGATCCCGGCATACATGAGGACCTATCTAAGTTGATCAAATATGCTTGTCAAGAAGTTTGCGCATCGGAGCAGTTGGATGAAGTTATAAAGATTTGGACACATTTCTTAGAACCAATGCTCGGTGTTGCTTCACAACCTCAAGCACAGGAGGACATGGAGGATGTTGTAAATAGTATAAGTGACAATGCTAAATGTGTCAACAACGGTGCTAGAGACGGTAATGGCATTCCTGCTGGGACTGGGACTGGTTCTGTTTCATCCGGAACTGGAGATGAAAGCATTCCAAATGGAACACCTTCCGGAAATGCTGTTGAAGGGGTCAAAGATGGAGACTCCCATTATGCAAGTGTTGAACCTAAAACTGATCATTTAATCGACACCCCTCAACGAGAAACGGTGTTAAATGCTAGTAGTATGGCAGATGCAACCTCTGGAGGTGGAACATTAGCTACTTGCACTGGACCACAGGAAAATGTCGCAGTCAATATGGAAAACATCTCAGGTACAGATTTTTCTCGTCTCTTAATTTTTTCTCTTTTTAGCATTGATGACATATTTGCCAATTCGAGATTTTGCTGACAAAATTTATTGCAGAAACTTCTACTCCTGTCAGACCTTCCAATGACAACGTTGATGGTGGATTTGAGACGAAGACCAGTAATGATTCTCAGGTTCTGCTCCCGCCTCTAATAATTATTTTATACATAATGCTTCTTTTGGGTTTGAGTGTTAGCTTGGCTGTATGGGGGTCACAGACGACCCCACATACACACACACACACATATATATGTATGTATGTATTGTGTGTGTGCGTGCATGTATAGGGAAATCTTTAGATATTTGATAATAAATTATCCATCAATAGGCTAATGTATTTATTATTTGATAGCCAAATGTATATATGGTCCATTTAATTTTTGTTCGTGTGAATACTATATTTTTTTAATAGATGTGGGTAGTGAAGTTTGATCTCTGGACCTTGTGCTCTGCTACCATGATAAATTACCAACACACGTATAAGCTTAATTTAGAAGAGATGGTAATTCAACAGTTTAGAACATAGATGGAAGATTCAAGTCAGTAATGTTGGGAGAAACCTCAAACAGCCAGGAGCTCATTACTTGTGGAATATCATGACAAAAGAGCATCTGAACTTCAAATCATGGGCATTTTTTCTTGGATCCTTGATTGATCTTCGGTCCATAATCGTCTCATAGTTACGTTTTTCTTTGTCGAATTTAGGGTGGTGAATGTACAAGACCATTGCTAGCTTCACCTGTTCTTGCACCAGAAGTAAAAACTGAGAGAGAAGAGGGTGAATTGTCTCCTAACAGTGATTTTGAGGAGGATAATTTCACAGCATGTGGTGACACTAGTAAAGAGTCAGCAGGTAACCCGAAGGACGATTCTGGTAATGGACAGCATCAGATGCCAGCAGGAGTGCGAGAAACTTGTGATGCAGAGGCAGGAGAGAACGATGCCGATGCCAATGATGAATGTGCAGAAAGTGCTCACAGATTATCCGAGGAGAGTGAGAATGCCTCTGAAAATGGAGACGCTTCTGGGCATGAATCAGCTGATGGGGAAGATTGCCCTCTGGATGAACCTCATGACAACAAGAATCAAGATGCTTACGGCTGCAAGGTTGAAAATGAATGTGAGGTTGAAGGGATGGATGATGACGAACAACAAGGTGGTGATGGAAACGGAGCTTTTCAGCCATTTACAGAACCGCTTTTTCAGACAGCTAAACCGATCACCAGGTGGATCGCTCAGTCACCTAACAGAGGGCATGATTCTCAGATCTTTTATGGAAACGATTCATTCTACGTGCTTTTCCGGCTTCACTATGTAAGGCTTCTTCTATTCCAAAAATCACCATCTCCCTTTTGTTCATTGTACTTCAATTTTGACTTGTTATATCTTTTTGTTCCACTTTTACTAAGTTGATCTTATTATTAAACGTGCCAGATACTGTACGAACGTATACGAAAGGCTAAGCTGTATTCCATTACTGCTGAAAATAAATGGAGGAATGCAAACGACAACAGCTCATTAGATTCTTATGCCCAATTTATGAATGCTCTTCACAATCTGCTGGATGGGTCTTCAGATAATGCAAAGTTTGAAGATGACTGTCGTGCTCTTATCGGAACACAGTCGTATTTACTTTTCACATTGGACAAGCTGATCTTTAAGCTTGTCAAACAGGTAAGTTTCTATCCTGCTGTGCTTTTTACACGATTTCTTATAACCTTTCACTATGCATATATATGCTGACATAATGTGGTTTTCCCTAGCTTCAAAACATTGCAACCGATGATATGTCTACCAAACTACTTCAACTGCATGCATATGAAAGATCAAGAAAACCAGAGACATTCATTGACTACTGTTATGGTGAAAATGCACATGTTCTGCTTTTTGATCAGAACATATATCGTTTAGAATGTGTAAGTTTTGCAGTGAAACGATTTACCTTGAAGTAAAATTTTGCCTGCTAACAATTGGTCCATTTAATGGTGTATGACTCTTAACTGTAGATGTCTGCGCCAACACGGTTGTCTATACAAATGATGGACTATTGGTTCGACAAACCAGATGCAACCGCGGTTGCTGTTGATCCCGATTTTGCAGATTATATGTGTGACTTACTTGCAGTGGCTCCAGAGAGACCAGAAAATCCAAGGATATTTCTAAGAAGGTAATCAAATAAGCGGGAAATATTTCAGACGATTTGAGTATTGATTCACAATAATTCTTTATTTTTATTTTTTCCTTCTAGAAACATGCACAAGTATGCTCATTTAGATGAAAGTTCGGCTTTCTTCGAGGCTGCAGAGGGTCTTCTGCTGTTCAATGGTTTAGAAGTTAAGGTTTCTTGCAGTTCATCCAAGGTAATAAAACATTCTAAAGCTTTTAGCCTATTGTGACAGTGCATATTATATTGTATAATAAATATCTAAAATCGGGTGAAATATTCTGTTGTATCTGCTCTGTAGGCATCTTATGTTTTAGGCTCAGAAGATGTGTTGATCAGAAGAAAGAAGAGGAGGAAAATTTCGCATGAAAACGGATCGTGCAACGGCCAGGTGTCTTCTAATGGTGTTTCCATGAAGAAACTGATGTTCAGTTGAGAAACTGCATTCTGACAGAGGAACATTGAACAGGTTTGGTGACAATTACTGTAATTTTTTTCTCGTTTTGTTTACCATTATTATGAATTAGGATCCCTTCATGTGAAAATGGTATAGATTTCAGCGTTAAAACACGAGTGTATTAAATGTGCACATTAGAGCACTTGTATAAGTATTTCTTACATATTAAAGACCTAAACACCACTTTTTCCCTTCCAATATACAGAATCTCTGTTCAGAGCGAAATGCAATCTGGATCTATACACCATACGATTTGAGTAGAGATTCTACTGTAGATGGGATTTGATGGATCTGAATTATTTGGATGTCTGTTTTTTCAAATTTATCTTATTTCACAATATCTACAGCAAGTGCTCTTAATATATACGCTCGTGTTTAAAATGTTGAAATAGGATCACTGAAGGGGATCACAACACCATTTTCACACGAGAGAATCCACCATCAATTAATATCTCCATTAACCAAATTGTTGATTATTATTGTCATTATATGTAGGTTGTTGATATGTTTTGTGGCTTTTGCAAATGAAGCAGTGGGTAGGATATGGAATTGAAGGCTGTTTAATTTGAAATGTAGCCCCCTGACCGAAAAAAGAAAAAGAAATAAAAGATTAGTGAGTGTGAAAGAGATATTAACAAACAAAAAAAAGCTTTATTAGAAGAAGAGATTGATTGGTATACAGTAAAAAAAAAAAATGAGACAAGACAAGACAAGGATAATATGTGACAGAAGAAGAAGAAGATGTAAATAGAGGTGTGATTTATGGGAAATTCGTACACTGTGGCTCCACCACCGTTTGGTTCAATCTGGACCACACGACGGGCGGGATGGAGTCACCAGATAAAAATTTCCCCTGAATTATTAAAGATGTAAAACAGTAAGGGCTATCTGACAGCTGGCATCAATGTAAATTAACTCTCTTTACAACAGTTGCATACATACACTAAGTTTATTATATTATTGTTGTTTCTCTTAGAAGAAACAAAAAGTATAGTTAGTTTTAGTTACTGTTCAAACAGGCTTTGTTAATCTCTCATTCATGTAAAAGGCACTAACTATCAATATTAATTGTAGATGCTTGTAATTTTTTGTTCTCATATATACTTTTATATTTTCTTCTTAGTATAGTGTTGTTATACTGCATGTATATTACAGATTATGATCAATTATTAGTTTATAAGTGTGTCACCATGACAGCCACTACAACATTTGTCTAAAAATACTACGAGTAATATATATATATGCTTACTATCACAAGTGTAATTTGACACCCAAGACATTTTACGATATCACATTTCTCTGAAAAGGAATTTTATTTATGACATTTATTGTGTTAGATATGTTATCATGCATCTTCACATTTCTTATAATAAAGAACATATTTTCACACAATTCATTATTCAATTCGGATTTGTGCCAAATGTTAATGTTTTCTCGACTCGTATATGTGAATATGGCTCTTAATACCTTCACTAAAATTGGATCATAACATTCTACACGTGAAATTGAGTCAAAACTAATCAATGAAAATAGTTCATATTATTTAAGAGTTTTGTTTGTGAAAAGATATATACCCTCCATAAAATAAAAATTGTATGGCGTGGCATGGTATGGCAGCGGGTAAAAATTACAGATGACATGCATGTAACGGAATTTCCCAACATAATGGGGAGCGTTTTCAGGTGATAAATATAGTAGTTATAGAAGACGGTCTCCATTTCCGACCACCGGCCAATTCACCCGCTAAATTCCTTTCCTCTCAGTCTCAGCTAGCCAGCCAGAGCCCAGAGGCCGCAAGAACAATATATATACTACTACACTAAACCAAATCATCAGCGCCGGCGCCAAATATATATATAGGGCATTATCTGCAGCCCACCGGAGGAGCACTGCAGCAGCTCCTCTCCTCCGCAACCTCTCTACAGATTCAACCAGCTCCTCCACGCTGACAATCGAAACCAGCATCCCTTTCAGTAGCCACAACATCGAACCACCCTCCTGCTCTGTGGAAACAAGCCGTAAGGAACTCATGTCCTTCTACAAGGACATGACGTTAATGCGCCGTATGCAAATCGCAGCTGACTCGATCTCTCTACAAAGCTAAGCCAATCCGCGGTTTTTGTCACCTTTACGGCTGCCAGGAAGCGGTTACAGTCGGGATGGAAGCTGCCATTACGAAAAAGGATGCTATTATTACTGCTTACAGGGATCATTGTACTTTCTTCTTAGGTCGCGGAGGGACATTATTTGAGGCGTTTGCTGAATTGATGGGGAGAAAAGACGGGTGTTGGAAAGGGAAAGGTGGATCGATGCATTTTTATAAGAGAGATGCTAATTTTTTCCGGAGGGCGCGCATGGAATTGTTGGTGCTCAGGTTCCTTTGGGATGTGGGGCCTAGCTTTTGCTCAGACGAAGTAGAATAAAGATGGGAGTGTAACGTTTTCTTTGTACGGTGATGGTGCAGCTAACCAGGGGCAGTTGTTTGAAGCTTTGAATATGGCTGCCATTTTGATTTGTGAAAACAATCACCGTAAAGAGTTCCCAATTTCATTTTTGTTTGAGGAAAACCCTGAATTTGATTGTATATTAATAGATGGGAATTAATTAATTGAACTTCAACATATAACGGTGCATGATTAAAAGTTTGGTACTTGATCGTCATTGATTCAAGCTTTTAGTTTGCTGCTGCTGCTGCTGCAGCATGAATAAGGTTGGTTACTTAGTGCTGCTATTCTACCTCAAATTTAGTAGCTTCCACTGCATGCATGGTGAAAGTTGTAATACTGTGTTTTTCACCCTGGCTTGCAAACCAAACAACAGAGTGGGCACATGACAAGACTCGGAGCTGAGCTAACATGACTTCCAATGTAAGACGACTTTTTAGGTTGTCTTGAGAATGAAATTGAAATGCTATATAGAGAATCAGGAGAAGACGGGATTTAAAGGAGCAAACCACAGAAATGAAAGCAAGCACAATTATTATTATACTTAATTAATACCATCTTTTTTTCCCACCAACATCTTGCAGCTTCCTATCTTTTCCACAAACCTTCAACTGCAAGCAAGCAAACCCCCCATACAATTTTATTGTCAGATCCAAACGGTTATACATTTATACTACTACTATATTTCAATCTTCCTTTTTCTTACATACCCTCTGCTACAATTTTTTCAAGGCCTTCTTCACTAGGGTCCTGTTTATCTAAGGTACCGGCCACCGACCCACAACATCACTTGCAATGTTGTAAGCTTCGAGAGGCTGCGGATACTTTTTCTCGATGCTCCCTCACCACTCATATACCCTTCTCCCTAATCGAAATGAAAAACAAAAATTTATCGATTCTCCATGATTGACAATCAACAGTTCAAAATACCAAGAGTTGTCTTTCAAATGTTGATTATTAATATCTCATCAAAAGAAAATGTACATGTCCTTAATGCTAATTTCACAAATATTTTTGTCTTTTTTCATAATTTTTCCTTTTGTTTTTCAATTGCGGAATGCTGTGCGTTTGAAATTTCAATAATTTCGAAACATTTTGCAACCCATGTGTATTTTTTTTCCCTTTTACTTTATCATTGATAAATCAATGTCGGTATGTGTATTCCATATGTTTTGCATTTTTTTATTGGAGCTTTCATTCATTCGTATTATCGTACACCAATCAATCCTTCACAATACTACCATTTTACACTCACAACTAGTTAAAAAACTCACCATGTGCCTTAGCATCACACTAAACTAAGGCTATCCACAATAATACTCCCTATCACACTCCTCTCATTTA
Organism: Gentiana macrophylla; assembly: GCA_026214975.1. NCBI lineage: Eukaryota > Viridiplantae > Streptophyta > Magnoliopsida > Gentianales > Gentianaceae > Gentiana > Gentiana macrophylla. The sequence goes on from CM047806.1 coordinate 136,621,912, forward strand.
TTTATCTTATTTTAGTTCAAGTTTACTTTTTCAACACCCTATAAAACAACCAATTAACTCCAATAAGCGCTCATATACAATTCCTCAATACTATTTTTTTCACATCTCAACCAATTAATTTAACTACCAACACATTTTTTTTTTTTAATACAAAAATCGGAATAAAATATTTTATACTTGCAAAATGAGATTTTAATGTCGTATCATTGTCAAAATAATGTCGTATGCGTTTAAACAACCAATTAGAGGATTATTAAATGTCCTCTGATAAATGTCGTATCGTTTTTATTAGAGGAGATTATTACCGAAGTGGTTAAAATTGAGTTTAGTATAGTTGAAGAAGATTAGGATAAATAGATGGAGAGAGAAAATTGAATTGTGTGGTTAAAAATGTGGCACTATTCACTTTAACAGACTCCCTTATTTAAGGGAGACACTTAATTTGAATAAGGGATGGGGAATTAACAAGGGAGTGCATCACAGAACTTAAATGCAGTGCCTCTCTCTTATAGCAGACACTTTAGGAGCCTGAAAAGCAAAACCATTGTGGACAGCCTAAGGCTCTGTTTATTTTGGGTTAGAATTTTTTTAAGGTTGTTTTATATATTAGTGGATAATAAAATAGGGGGAATGATGGAGAATGACAGAAATATTTCATCAATTGAGTAGAAAGACAGTCTTTTGAAATTTTGCATAAAGGACAAAACTATTTATCCACTGTTGAAATTCACTGTTTAAATTCACTGCCGAAATTCACTGTCGAAATTCACTAATTTTCAAAATTCATTGTCGAAAGTCACTGATTTTCGGGATTCACTGGGAAGATTCACTGATTTTCGGAATTCACTGTTTGTCCTTCTCCCTATAAAAAATATGTAGTTGTCCTGTTACTTTAAAAATATTCCAGATTATGTCCTTATCCCTAATTACCTAAATAAAATATAATAAAAATGATTGAGTAATGATGACAAAGTTAAAGTGTTTTTTGAAATTTGTATAAATAAAGAAATGATTGGTGAGAGAAATTGAAATAAAATAGTATAATGAATAAAATGGTAAAAAAGGTAATAAATTAGATAAAAAGAAATGGTGACAGATGTTTTAATATTTTTTTATCTGTAGTTGAAAAAATGATTGGTAAGAGAATTGTAAGAAATGATTGGTGAAGTGATATAAAAAAAACTCCAACCAAAACTCCACCAAAACAAACACAAGCTAAGCTCCTGTTTGTTTTGGTTAGAGTTTTTTTTTTGGAGTTTTTTTTATATCACTTAATCAATCATTTCTTACAATTCTTTTACCAATCATTTCTTCTGCTACAAACAAAAAAAATTAAATCATCTCTCATCATTTCACTTTAGTTACTTTATTACCTTTTTTTCATTATTTTATTCATTATACTATTTTATTTCAGTTTCGTAATACTATAAGTTATTTCCGAAGAAAATAGATATCATAAATTTCCGCTATTTTGCATTATTTTTTCAATCTTCCTTTTTCTTACATACCCTCTGCTACAATTTTTTCAATGCCTTCTTCACTAGGGTCCTGTTTATCTAAGGTACCACCGACCCACAACATCACTTGCAATGTCGTAAGCTTCGAGAGGCTGCGGATACTTTTTCTCGATGCTCCCTCACCACTCATATACCCTTCTCCCTAATCGAAATGAAAAACAAAAATTTATCGATTCTCCATGATTGACAATCAACAGTTCAAAATACCAAGAGTTGTCTTTCAAATGTTGATTATTAATATCTCATCAAAAGAAAATGTACATGTCCTTAATGCTAATTTCACAAATATTTTTGTCTTTTTTCATAATTTTTCCTTTTGTTTTTCAATTGCGGAATGCTGTGCGTTTGAAATTTCAATAATTTCGAAACATTTTGCAACCCATGTGTATTTTTTTTCCCTTTTACTTTATCATTGATAAATCAATGTCGGTATGTGTATTCCATATGTTTTGCATTTTTTTATTGGAGCTTTCATTCATTCGTATTATCGTACACCAATCAATCCTTCACAATACTACCATTTTACACTCACAACTAGTTAAAAAACTCACCATGTGCCTTAGCATCACACTAAACTAAGGCTATCCACAATAATACTCCCTATCACACTCCTCATTTATCTTATTTTCCGTTCCAGATTTACTTTTTCAACACCCTATAAAACAACCAATTAACTCCAATAAGCACTCCCTATACAATTCCTCAATACTATTTTTTTTCACATCTCAACCAATTAATTTAACTACCAACACATTTTCCATTTTTTTTTAATATAAAGATCGGAATAAAATATTTTATACTTGCAAAATGAGATTTTAATGTCGTATCATTGTCAAAAAAATGTCGTATGCGTTTAAACAACCAATTAGAGGATTATTAAATGTCCTCTGATAAATGTCGTATCGTTTTTATTAGAGGAGATTATTACCGAAGTGGTTAAAATTGAGTTTAGTATAGTTGAAGAAGATTAGGATAAATAGATGGAGAGAGAAAATTGAATTGTGTGGTTAAAAATGTGGCACTATTCACTTTAACAGACTCCCTTATTTAAGGGAGACACTTAATTTGAATAAGGGATGGGGAATTAACAAGCACACACATCACTGAATTTAAATTCTGCGTGCCTCCTTATATAAGACACTTAGGGAGCCTCAAAAGCAACCCATTGTGGACAAACTGGGCTCTGTTTATTTTGGGTTAGAATTTTTTTAAGGTTGTTTTATATATTAGTGGATAATAAAATAGGGGGAATGATGGAGAATGACAGAAATATTTCATCAATTGAGTAGAAAGACGATCTTTTGAAATTTTGCATAAAGGACAAAACTATTTATCCATCGTTGAAATTCACTGTTTAAATTCAACATGAAATTCATCGTCCGAAATTCACTAATTTTCAAAATTCATTGTCGAAAGTCACCGATTTTCTGGATTCACTTTAAAGATTCATTTGATTTTCTAATTCAACTGTTTGTCTTTCTCTATAAAAAATATGTAGTTGTCTCATTCTTTAAAAATATTCCAGATTATGTCCTTATCCCAATTACCTAAATAAAATATAATAAAAATGATTGAGTAATGATGACAAAGTTAAAGTGTTTTTTGAAATTTGTATAAATAAAGAAATGATTGGTGAGAGAAATTGAAATAAAATAGTATAATGAATAAAATGGTAAAAAAGGTAATAAATTAGATAAAAAGAAATGGTGACAGATGTTTTAATATTTTTTTATCTGTAGTTGAAAAAATGATTGTAGAAGAGATTGTAAGAAATGATTGGTGAAGTGATATAAAAAAAGCTCAACCAAAACTCCACCAAAACAAACACAAGCTAAGCTCTCCTTTTGTTTTGGTTAGAGTTTTTTTTTTGGAGTTTTTTTTATATCACTTAATCAATCATTTCTTACAATTCTTTTACCAATCATTTCTTCTGCTACAAACAAAAAAAATTAAATCATCTCTCATCATTTCACTTTAGTTACTTTATTACCTTTTTTTCATTATTTTATTCATTATACTATTTTATTTCAGTTTCGTAATACTATAAGTTATTTCCGAAGAAAATAGATATCATAAATTTCCGCTATTTTGCATTATTTTTTCAATCTTCCTTTTTCTTACATACCCTCTGCTACAATTTTTTCAATGCCTTCTTCACTAGGGTCCTGTTTATCTAAGGTACCACACGACCCACAACATCACTTGCAATGTCGTAAGCTTCGAGAGGCTGCGGATACTTTTCTCGATGCTCCTCACCACTCATATACCCTTCTCCCTAATCGAAATGAAAAACAAAAATTTATCGATTCTCCATGATTGACAATCAACAGTTCAAAATACCAAGAGTTGTCTTTCAAATGTTGATTATTAATATCTCATCAAAATTAAAACTTTACCATTTCGAATTAATAATCAGACCATTCATTACAAAGGTATGTACTTACAGAGCTTCGGTTATTCGAGAAGAACCAACAATGCAAGTTACCCCTTCAAAAAACATATATACTAGAGAATCAGGAGAAGGGATTAAAGGAGACTAGGCATTAGATGTTCAGATAATTGAAGAGGGACATATAACTTCTTGTGAAGATCGAGAATGCCCAAGAAACGGGAGACAATCACATTTCCGAAAGAGAGACAACACAGTAGGCGATCCAGGAACTGAAGATGATCAAAATACTTCCACTGGGGAGAAAATACAGGCAGTTTCCCCAATTTCCTAATGCTGAAGAAACAGAATGAAGAAAAAGGGTGATACGTGTTCCATGTATTTATTGATTTTAGTCTTAGGACTAATTATATAAGGCTGTTTTTGGTATTTCCCAAGTTTTCATATGTGGTATATATAATAATACTTACAATTACTACGTGGGACACCTGGCTGATTTGATACTAGACACCACCTAGAATGAAACTTAGACAAGAACAAGGACAGACTGAACTTAAGGTCTTGGGTAGACCTGGACCAGGAACCATTACCTCCAGGCCAACATATCTTGGACTTAGCGGTAGGCATCACACTTAAGACTTATGCAGACATGCAGACATTAAACCACAACATGAGTAGAGGACAGAATAATAAGCATATAATTTCGACGAGTCTATTACATGCCGGGCAAGAATGGTCAGACACAGACCAAAAAATAGACACTAGCAAGTTGTTTTTATTTAGAACAAAACATACATATTTTGAACTAAGACTTACGATAAACCTGATACAAGACTTATGCAAGAACAAACTTCAGACAACAAGATAGACTACAAATTGCAGACATCAATTTTCTTTGAGGGCATACTCAGCAAGACGTGGTTTAGATCAACAATCTGATGAATGAAACAAAACCTTTAACTTTTCATACGTACCGACCGACTCTTTCTTTTGCATCACATTCCTGCAAAAAAAAAAAAAAAATGTTTACAACCAAATGTCAATGCCATACTAATCAAAGTTAGTGTAACCAAGATGATGATCATACATAATATTTGGTATATGCGTACAACCATCACAAATAATCACATACATGCATGTCACAAATGAAAGTTACAATTTATGGAAATAACTTTCAAAAATGAACTACAAACGATGCCCCTTTTTCACAAATTTCCTAGAAATGTAATATAGTATACTTGAACTTTGGATACCAAAAGGACAGCATTACCATCAAGATGCAAATTTCGTTATAAAAAAAAATTATCCCTTAAAAGCCACATACCAAATTCATTAACTTCAGACATTTACCAAAATTTAACCAAACTGAAGAAGCTATGAGACCATTCATAAGTTAAGTTGTCTTCAGGGTGATACCAAAGAAAATAATACTACATGCATTTAAGTTACAATTTACGTAAATAACTTTACCAATGCTAGCAAAAAAAACTGCTAATTGTAAATGCAGAGGTTTTCTTGTAGAAGATCAGCTTCATGAACTACAAATGATAGTAGTATATATAAAAATGTGTATTTCTATCTCAAGTAATAACTAACAACTCAATTCCTCAAATCAACACACACTAGTAACTCAGCATACCAAAAGGACAGCATTATCATCAAGATGCTAATTTTGTTTAAAACAAGTTATCCCTTAAAAGCCACATACCAAATTCATTAACTTACTAAACAATTTAACCAAAAAGGAAAAACTCAATCAATCAATCAATTTTAATTACCTCTCAACCTCCTGTCCACCACCTTAACCAGCCCCAGCCTGCTTGCATTTCCTTTATTTCAGTCATCCCAGCCTTGATCTCAGCCTTGATTTCAGACTTTATTTCACCCTTTAATTCAGCCATCTCAGCCTTGATTTCGGACTTTATTTCAGCCTTTAATTCACTCATCTCACCTTTGATTTCAGCCTTTAATTCACCTTTCTCAGCTTTGATTTCATCCCTTCCGGCTTTGATTTCATCTTGGATCATGCGAGGTATTTTATTGTCGAATATCTTCAGATACCAATCGTACAGCCAGCTAAAAAACTGTATGAATAGGCCAAACAGACCACACATGGTCACTTTCGAAAACTTTTTCAGCTCCTTCTTCATCTCTTTCTTCAAATATGCCTGTAAGAATACCATATACAAACCAAACAGCTCAGCCAAAGAAATATCTGAAATATCTCCTTTACCCTCTCCCTCCTCCTTTCTCCTCCTTTAGGAGGTTCTTCCTTCTCCGGTAGGGGTGGTTTTTTTCCAATTTCATTTGCATTCCCTTCTGAACCATCTGAATGTTTTGACGGCAACAGCAGTAGTAGGGTGGTCCAATTTCATTTGCTTTCGAATCTATTGACGGCGGCAGCAGTAGTAGGCTGCGATGCAACAGTGGCGCAATTGGACGCCAAGAGAGCGGTTCATTCTGCAAAGGAAGTAGCTCTCCCTCCTCCTTTTCTTCATCTCCTCCTTTAGGAGGCTCTTCTTTCTCCGGTAGGGTGGTTCTTTTCCAATTTCATTTGGATTCCCTTCTGAACCATCTGAATGTTTTGACGGCGGCAGCACTAGTAGAGGTGGTCCAATTTCATTTCTGAATGTTTTGACGGCGGCATCAGTAGTAGGGTGGTCCAATTTCATTTGCATTTCCATCTGAATCTATTGACGACGGCAGCAGTAGTAGGCTGCGATGCAACAGTGGCGCAATTGGACGCCAAGAGAGCGGTTCATTATGAAAAGAAGTAGCCCGCCGGCATTCAACAACAGCGGGAGCGGACGCCGATAAGGTTTACGTCTCACTGAATAAAATTAAACAACAAAATAAGAGATTAAATGTTAATTAATCATCAGAAAAATAGAAGATCGTAAAAATAAAAAATAAAACTATAATAATATTCAAAACAAAAATCCTGATAAAAGTCCAATAATCCAAAATCCTTCATACTCGCAAACTCAAAAACACACTCCAATAATCCAAAATCCTTCCCACTCACCGAAATCAAACTAAAAAACGAAGAAATCATACTGAAAAACGGAAAAAATCCTAATAACCGTCCAATAATCCAAACCAATAATAAAGGCTCATGTTAAATCCACATTAATGCAAGTTTAAGACTTCTAAAACAGACTGCTAAAGGTTCAAACTCAAGGTTCAATTAAACAAGCTTAAGCATACAGTCAAAAAAAAAATCCCCAAAAAAAAAAAAAAATCCATAATTTCTAATTTTGTATATATACACCTCTTTCTTAAATAAAAAACCCTTAAATTACCATAAAACAGTCAGTTACCCAGAAACCCTAAAATTGATGTGATACAAATAAAAAAAAAATTTACATTTATAAACCCTAAAAACATGAAGATTGTGCGATTTCAACAATATGAAATTGAAAGAAGCTGCATTTACCTACCAGTGTGGATTATCTATCAACCCAATATCAAATTGAAATAAGTTGCATTCATCTCAATGTGCAAAAGAAGGAATATACGTCACGCATATGGGTCTAAAGCATATTGTTTAAAACTTTTCATACAAAACATACTAAACAAATATATAACTTTTCAGGCATACTAATCAAATATATAATTTTTTAGGCATATAAAGTCAAGTTTCCCTTGAATCATTTGATACTACACAGAATTCTCAAAAGCTATATTTTGCCTTCCATTGGGGTAGCAAAATATATATATATATATATATATAAAACTTTTCAGGCATATCAAGTCAAGTTTCCCTTGAATCATTTGATATTATACAGAATTCTCAAAAGATATATTTTGCCTTCATTGGGATAGCAAAATCATGAGAATAACTGAGCATTTTTGAAAAGAAAAAAAAACCTAATGTAGTTTGAGAGAATGATGTCATTAACCAAAGAATCTCCATTTTCTACGATAAGGAAACAAGTGTCAATATTACACGTCTTCAGTACCGACTTGAATTTAACCGCTTGAAAGGCTTTGACATCCACTTTAGCGGCTTCTTTTCCAACCTCTGAATGCAGCAATGCAGCAAATATAGCCCGCTGCGATTCAACAGCGGCGCAGCTAGACGCCAACATACCAGTTCACATCCCTGGCGGAAGGAGGGTGCTGGGCTAAAGTGCACGAGAAAAAGATTAGGTCAACCAAAAATACTCGGTCAAAATAATATATGTGTATATATTCATCGGAAGATGATGATACACCAATTTATATCCACAAAAGATGCACCCATCCAGTTCTCTACCACAATTTCAAAATAAAAACCAAAAAGGAAAATGTATAAAACATGGACCACCCAAAACATATTCGGGGATGGGATCGGGGCAAACCTCGGTGCCTTCATCGTTACCGATATAAAAAAGATTTCATATAGTTTCTAAAATAGGAGATCGGACTATAATAATATAAAAAAATTAAAAATTAGGATAACAACATTTCTTATCTATAAATTGGTGGAGACAAGTAACGCCAATACCTTGACAATCGTATAACGAAAGACATAACACATTTACTTTATTTAATTAGATTTATGTTTACATATTTTCTACCGTGTATAACAAGGATAAGTTTTCAAGTTGCAATTCAACTACAAATTTTCAGTTGCAATTCAACAACAATGAAAAGCGGATACTTAAGCCAGGGAGGAGATGAATCAATCTACTTATTATTTTATATCTCCTCTACGACAAAATTCAAAATTTAATGTGTTAAAAATAATAAATTTAAAAAAGATAATTTTGATTCATACTTACATTTCGGACTACATCAATGTTTGTTTCTTTGTCACGTTGAGGTATAATCCTCCTCCATGATAATCCCCATAGTCTTCAACCATGAAATCCCAAAATTCATTTGTGTTAACTTCAAAGATTTTAACATCAAGCCGGAGCATGTTTCAAATATCTATCCAAAAACCTATATTACCATCGAAAACATTATCACCTCAAACAAACATATAATAATTAACTACATAAATAAAATAATACAATTACGATGTTACATTTACATTCAACATGCCACGGATGTTTTCTCAAAAAAAAAAAAAAACATGCCACGGATGCCAATTTCATACCAAGAACACAAACAATGGGTCAGTTTGTGTCTAGGTCCAATTTTTTAAAATCTTTGATCAAATATAAATCACCCAATGCTCAATTGCTACATAGTGTGTATTGTATCCCAGGTGAAACACTTGACAGAAAATACACCGTGAAGATATACAGGGTAGGTAGGGAATTAGCAATTTGATGAAGTAAGCTAAACCATCCAAACTTTTAACTCTTCCATCAACCCTAACTGACACAAAAATGACAAAATCGAGCCTGATTTCTCAGAATTTATAATCTTTAATTAGCAGCTTTAAAAAAAAAAAAAAAAAAAAACAACCTTAATCGCACAAAAGCAACGAGGAGATGAAGAGCGACAACGCTTGATTAATCAATGAAAAGCTGTAAATAACAATAAAGGAAAAAAAAAAAACAATTAAAGTTACCAGCTCCAAGATCTCTCTAAAACAACTACCAATATATCTGGCTAAAAAGAACCAAGAAGGGGCAACAGTGTAGATCTAAAAAAAAAAATGGAATAAAGAAGAATAAACTGTTTTTCCAGTGTAGATCTAAGAGCATTAGCAATGGCACCTTGAATTGAAGGTGGTAAATAACACCTTCACACCCACTTTTTGGTGTTGTTACACTTCTACAAAGCTTGTTGATAAATAAGAATTGCGGAGGAAACCCACAAAAGAAGAAGACCAAATAAAGAGAGAAAATGAAAAAACAATTTTTTTGTTAATATTCCACTTCCACGGTTTTATCTTTTTCGGGTGGAAATTTAAGCTGTTGTGAAGTAATATTGTAATAATCTGACACAGATTTCTTTTTACGGGTATAAAAGGAGTCGTTCTGATGTAGGGAGGCTTTATTACATCCAGTCGTCAGATCAGTGACACGTGTGTATAATATGAAGCCTCCCTACATCAAAATCACCCGTGTAAAAGAGGATCATTGGGAATGCAAACGAATCCAAAAGTACGAATCTAAAAAACTAAAAGGAAACTACAGGTTCCAACAATAATCCAGAACTGGGAAATAAACGTAAATAAAGAATAATAAACAAGGTCTTCAACTCCGGCCCTCAAACGCCGTCGTCGTCAAAGCCTCCTCAAATCTTCACTAACTCGTTTGTTTTCTCTCCGAAACACATAAATAAACATGCATTTGAGGTAAAATACATTTATACAAAGTAAGCAAGTAGTAGGCTTACAATTCAATTAAGGTTATTATTAAAGATGTCATCTTAGTGAGACCGACTCAATCTAGGGTTCATTCCACGCCCATCGACACGCCGTGACTATACGCTTTAAATTTAGCTTATCTCGTATTACATCATTACTCGAGGACACAATGCATTGTGAAAATTCCACCACGAGATATACTTGCCAACTACGGTGATTAGCACCGTAGTCCCGGGATCTCCCGGTATGCATATACTTTCGATGGATTTCCTCCACTACCCTTCAGCCTTTTGAGCCAGTAGCGTTGTCCACCTTTTATGAACGTATCACATCGCCGATTTGAATCAGTGCCTAACCAAGAATAGATGACGTTTTAGCTTTTACTACACTTATGTAATTATTAATGTGAATTAACTAGTCACCTAAGTGTTTTCAGAATAATACTCACCTTATCAGCTCTACTCCCTCACTTAGACAACTAGACATCGCATCCTACCAATTACACAGACATTGATGAACCCTAGTTCATCAAAGCACAAGCCCTTTCATGCCCTTCCGACAGATCCGAACTTCAACTCCCTTTAAGAGTACATTCGGTGTTTTAACTGAACGAATCAGAAGTTCAATCGAAGCTTGTTCAACTTAATTAATGTTAACATATCAGGATTAAGGGTTTAAAACAGTGAAAACACGATTATGAAGCCAAAAACCAAACTAGGATGCTAGAATAGTGAAAACAAGGTAAAATAGGCCAGACGCCCGTTTGAAACTCTATGGACGCCCGTCCGTAACCAAACGCCCATCCACTAAACTCAAACGCCCGTCCGCCAAAAACAGCTACATCCTGAATCAAAAGTCTGACCTCAAACGCCCGTCTGCCTAATGCAGACGCCCGTCCAAGTTACTTGGGTCTCAGACGCCCGTCTGCCTAGTGCAGACACCCGTCCGACTGGGTTTTCCCCAAAACGCTAAAATCTTCACAACTCGATTTCTGAATCATTTCTAACCTAATTAACCTCGTTTTCAGCACAGTAACACGTAGAAAACATATTTACACATCTATGATCCTTTGATCAACGAAAAAGCACAACTTTCTTGCATCTACGCATCATAAATCTTGATCTAAACCTCAATAACAATAATTGGAATTGTAGGAAGAGCCTCTTACCTTTTAAGCAAAGAAATTCCAACTCCAAACCACGTAAAACAAAGAAGAAAACTCGATCCTTTTCAGGAAAAACATGTGTGATAAATCCAAACTTAGATTAGATTCAATCACACGCTTCTAAACGACAAAACTACGAATTGATGAGTTTGAATCCATCAAACTCGAAGAAGAACAAATCTAGGGTTTAATCATACCTTATCAAGGCTTCAACTTTTTGATGTCACAACGTTGCTCTCTTCACAACGATTCCGTGCTCGACTCGATCTCAAACCGTCAAGAATCGACTTAGCAATTGATGAAAACCTCACTTAATTTGCTCTCTTCTCACACGCAAAGACAATTTGGAGGTGGAAAAATCGATTAAAACTTTAAGGGGTGATTAGGTTGATTTTCCCTTAAATAGGAAAAATCCCAATATTACCTAATTGCACTGATTTTCCTTAATCACCTTTATTAAACCAGATTTTCTTCCTTATATATATATATATATATATATATATATATATATATATATATATATCTCGAAAATATATACATAAATACCAAAATTATTAAACTCCTAATAAAAGGAACCAAACCCAATATTTCATTTTCGCGAAATGACACGTCTGCCCTTTCCCGAAAATCAGAATATTACATTATTCCCCTTTAAAGGAGTTTCGTCCTCGAAACTTAGAACATACCTGGTAAGTCCATAAAATCTGGAAACTCGCTGATCATATCGTCCTCAACTTCCCAAGTAGCTTCATCCGGTGAATGATTGCTCCATTGCACCAGAACCAAAGGAATCAACCGTCTCTTAATCATCTTTCTTTCCTGTCCAAAACTATGATCGGTGCCTCATCATAAAAAAGATTGTCTTGAAGAATCTCCGGATCAACAGTAGTCTAAACATCCATCTTGGTCAAACACTTCTTCAACATCGATACATGAAACACATTGTGGACTCTTGACATGGATTCCGGTAACTTAAGTTTATAAGCCAACGGTCCAACTCTTTCCAGAATCTCAAAAGGTCCAACATACCTAGGGCTTAGCTTTCCCTTTTGTCCACAACGTTTCACTCCCTTCATTGGTGAAGCTCGTAGGTAAACCCTTTCACCAACTTCGAACTCAAGAGGTCTTCTTCTAACATCTGCCCAACTCTTCTGTCTATCTTGAGCTGCCTTCAGATTCTTCTTAACCAACTGAAATTTTTCTTTAGCTTGCTCAACCAATTCCGGCCCGGTGATTTGTCTTTCCCCGACTTCATCCCAAAACAAATGGGCGTTTACTACATCTTCTTCCATACAACGCTTCAAACGGTGGCATGCCTATACTTGCATGATAACTGTTGTTATAGGCAAACTCCGCTACCGGTAGGTAATCCTCCCATGATCCGCCTACTTCCAAAACACAAGCTCTCAACATATCTTATAGTGTTTGGATAGTTCTCTCAGATTTTCCATCTGTCTGAGGATGAAAGGCCGTACTCAAATCCAACTTGGTTCCGAAAGCTGCTTGTAAACCTTTCCAAAATCGACTGACGAACCTCGAATCACGTTCCGAAACTATCGAGATAGGTACCCCATGTAACTTCACTATATTATCCAAGTATAGTGTCATCATCTTTTTAAGGGCATATCAACCTTATATGGTAAGAAACGAGCGGACTTGGTCAATCGGTCCACGATCACCCAAATCGCATCACTACCGCCTCTTGTCTTAGGTAAACCGGTGATAAAATCCATAGTGATCTTATCCCACTTCCATTCCGGGATATCCAAAGGCTTAAGCATTCCACCTGGTCTTCTATGTTCTGCTTTAACCTTCTGGAAAATATCACACTCTGCAACGAACTTAGCTATCTCCAGTTTCATCGAGGGCCACCAAAACCTTTCCTTCAAGTCTCTGTACATTTTAGTAGCTCCCGGATGAACTGCAAAAACAATCCTATGTGCCTCTCCCATGACTCTCTGTCTTAAATCACCAACATTAGGCACACACAAACGATCCTGGTACCAAAGATTCCCATTCTTGTCTAACACATAACCCACTGTGGGCTTTTCCCTTGCAACTCGCTTCAAATCAACCAAAACTGGATCTTCATCTTTCTTTTCCCGAATATCATCCATCAACTCAGACCTTGCTAACAAAGGTGCCACAAACTGTCAGTCTTCAATCTGATCAAAACTTCGGATTCTCAACCCATCTAACCTTTCTGCAACATCTTCAACACTTGAAACCGCAAACATTGGTTTCCTGCTCAAAGCATCCGCTACCACATTCGCTTTACCCGGATGATACTGAATCTCCAAGTCATAATCCTTAACAAACTCCAACCATCTCCTTTGTCTCATATTCAGATTCTCTTGGGTAAAGAAATACTTCAAGCTCTTGTGATCGGTGAAGATCTTGGCCTTAACTCCATACAAATAGTGCCTACAAACCTTCAAGGCAAACACAACTGCTGCTAACTCCAAGTCGTGGGTTGGGTAATTCTTCTCATGCACCTTCAACTGTCTGGATGCATAAGCAATTACCTTCCCTCCATGCATCAACACACAACCCAAACCTTGTCCCGAAGCATCCGTGTAAACGTCATAATTATCAAAGATCTCCGGAACTGCCAAAACTGGTGCTGTAGTCAACTTCTTCTTCAGCGTTTGGAAAGCATCTTCACAATCACTGGTCCACTCGAACTTCACATCCTTCTGAGTGAGCCGGGTAAGTGGTGTAGCTATCTTTGAGAAGTCTTGTACGAACTTCCTATAGTAGGCAGCCAAACCGAGAAAACTTCTAACCTCTGAAACGGTAGTCGGTCTGGACCACTTCTCAACTGCTTCAATCTTTGCGGGATCAACCTTAATGCCATCCCCAGAAATGACATGACCCAAGAAACTCACTTGATCTAACCAAAAGTTACACTTTGAGAACTTAGCATACAACTGGTTCCTCTTCAAGGTATCCAACACTATCCTTAAGTGTTCTTCATGTTCTTTCTCATCCTTAGAGTACACCAGGATATCGTCTATGAACACAATCACAAACTTATCCAGGTATGGCATGAAAACATGCTGCATTAAATCCATAAATGCAGATGGGGCATTAGTGAGTCCAAAAGGCATGACTAAGAACTCATAATGTCCATACCTCGTACTAAAAGCCGTCTTCGGTATATCTGCTACCTTGATCTTCAATTGATGATAACCCGACCTAAGATCGATCTTGGAAAACACTCTCTTGCCTTGTAACTGGTTAAACAAATCATCAATCCTCGGCAAAGGGTACTTATTCTTGATGGTCAGATTGTTCAGCGCTCTGTAGTCTATGCACATCCTCATGCTACCATCTTTCTTCTTAAAAAACAACACTGGGGCTCCCCAAGGCGAAGTACTAGGCTGAATTATATTCCTCTCAAGCATATCCTTAAGCTGTGCTTTCAACTCCTTCAATTCAGCCGGTGCCATCCTATAGGGTGCCTTAGCAACTGGTGCCGCTTCTGGCATCAACTTAATCTCAAATTCAATCTCTCTATCCGGCATGTTTCCCGGTAACTCTTCTGAACACTTCAGGATACTCGTTCACTCAGGGGTTTCCTCTAACTTAGGCTTCACTTGTTCCACATATACTGCGTACAACAAGTAGCCTTCACAACCTTTTTGACAAGCTCTTACAGCCTTAACCGCTGAAATTATAGGGTGACGCTTCTTACTGGGCTTATAAACATTTCCCTGATAAGTCTTATCTGATTTTCCCGGTTTCTTAAAGGTCGCTCTCTTTTTTCTACAATCCAAGTGGACAAAATTCTCGGATAGCCAATCTATTCCAAGGATCACATCAAAATCTGAAAAGTCCAAAACCGTAAAGTCACTCTTGCAACGATACGTTCCAACTCGAACATCTACTTGCGGCATCAACTTGGTTACCTTAGTCACTTTCCCTATTGGTGTTGTTATCTCCAAAGTGTTTGTTAAAGGTTCCATTGGTAGGTTAAGCTTCTTAGCTACCTTAGTTGACACAAAAGTGTTAGACGCTCCAGTATCAAACAATGCCGTGACCACTAAGTTATCTAACATTATTGTACCTAGAACGTGAATTCATTTATTTAAACACAAATACAACATGATTTAAATCGTGCTATAGAAGTACTCAAATAAATTACAACAAACCAAAGGTACCTGAAATAACATTGTCATCTGGTTCAGCCATCTCAGCATCCACTGCAAACACTTGAACTGGGCGACTTGGGCCGCCCTTCCCGTTTCCTTGTCTCGGAATATTCGAACTCCCCTTGGTTGGACACATCTTGGCAAAGTGCCCTAAATCTCCGCAGTAGTAACAACCGCTTGAACTAGCCTTACATTCACCTGAGTGGTTCCTGTTGCACTTAGAGCAAAGTGGTGCTCCGGTTGGAGGTTTATTCGTTGTAGGGGTTGTTGTCTTTTTGAAATTTTGTTGCGGTGCTCCCCAAATATTACCTTGACTCGTGCCAAAATTCCTCTTGTTCCCAATAACCACCGTGGCCTTCTTCCTGAAGGTCTCAACCTCCAAGGCCTTATTCAACAATTCAGCCATATTCTTAGCTGTGAAACCTAGCATTCCAGACTGTATCTGATAGGCTAAACCTTCCTTGTACAGAGCCATCTTTCTTTCTTCAACCTTCATCAACTCAGGGTAGAACCTTCCCAACTCGTTAAACCTGTTGGTGTACTATGATACCGTCATGTAATTACCTTGCTTCAGCTTTAGAAACTGACTTGCCATGTCTGTCTGCACTGTCCCTGGAAAATACTCATTATAAAACATGGTCTTAAAGCTTTCCCAGTCTGTCACTTTCCCATTGCTACTCAGTATAGCGTCAATCCAAGCTTCAGCTGCACCTAAAAGGAAACTAACAAACTAATCAGCCATCTCGCATTCGAGGAACATGTATGTTCCTGCAAGCCTTCTCGAAGCCTCTTAACCATTCTTCAGCCTTGGAATGTTCCACATTCCCAAAGAAGTCTTGAACTCTGTTTCTTCTCAACCTCGTATACTAGTCAATCGGTGGTGCTTGCTCGAAAACCGGCCTAACTGGTGGGGCTTGTAGATAAACTGCGGGGTATCCAAAAGGTATCTCTTGCTGCTGGTACTGGTGTTGGTGGAAACCATAGGGTGGGTAGCCAAAGCCTTGTTGATGGTCAAAACGGGGTGAAGGTGGTACAGTAGGTCGAGGAGTATGACCAACTGGAGGAGGGTAAAAGGTCCGATGTTGCCGATGATGGAAAATCGGTGGTGAGGGTGGCTCACCGGTGAGGTAAACACTCACCTGAGGTGTATAAATGCTAGTTCTTTGAGGAGTACGTGGGCGGTGGAATGTCTCCCACTCTGATGACTCGTATAGGTGCTTCTCCTGGTTCTCCATAGATGTAGTTATACCTCGGTGGAGGGTAGCTCACTGGTGGCGGTACTAAACCCGCTGGAACATCACTTATCAATGAAAATTGAGCCGAACTTCCCACATGCCATTGTGGGCGTTGCTCCTGATGAGGTCGTGGTGACAAGCCCTGCTGAGACCGTGGTGTAGGGGTTGCAGTATGAGGGGGTGGTGTGGGGCTTGGGTGTGGTGAAGGATTCTGCCTCACAAAACTGCCTCTTACAACTGGTGTCGGACTTTCACGATGAACTCCTGACGCTTCTGCACCCGCTCCGGTTCTAGTGAACACCATCCTGATGATCAAAGAAAGCCAAAACGTTACTAAAAGATCTAAAGAAAAACTTATCTTAGAAGAAGGAAAGCCTAAAAGACGCTTTTCTCTGATACCAACTGTAACGCCCCGTTCCCGGACACCGAGTCCTTATCCGGAAATCGAAAGCGTTAAACGCTGCGTAATATTAAATAAATAATATTACACGTAAGCCTCTACTACGTCGTATCAAATAAAAGCAAACGGAAGCTAAAAGACTCGGGTAATTTTTTTCAAATAGCCAAGAATAGAAATACTAAAGATAGAACAGAATGTAATACTTATTACATCGGAAACCAAACGAATCCAAAAGTACGAATCTCAAAAACTAAAAGGAAACTACAGGTTCCAACAATAATCCAGAATCGAAATAAACGTAAATAAAAGAATAATAAACAAGGTCTTCAACTCCGCGCGTCCTCAAACGTCGTCATCAAAGTCCTCCTCAAATCTTCACTAACTCGTTAAATGCCTTCTCTCCCCAAACACATAAATAAACATGCATTTAAGGTAAGTACATTTGTACAAAGTAAGAAGTAGAAGCTACAATTCAATTAAGGTTATTATTAAAGATGTCATCTTAGTGAGACCGACTCAATCTAGGGTTCATTCCATGCCCATCGACACGTCATGACTATACGTTTCTAGCTTAGCTTATCTGTGTTACATCATTACTCAAGGACACAATGCATTGTGAAAATTCCACCACGAGATATACTTGCCAACTACGGTGATTAGCACCGGTAGTCCTGGGATCTCCCCGGTATGCATATACTTTCGATGGATTTCCTCCACTACCCTTCAGCCTTTTGAGCCAGTAGCGTTGTCCACCTTTTATGAACGTATCACATCGCCGATTTGAATCAGTGCCTAACCAAGAATAGATGACGTTTTAGCTTTTACTACACTTATGTAATTATTAATGTGAATTAACTAGTCACCTAAGTGTTTTCATAATAATACTCACCTTATCAGCTCTACTCCCTCACTTAGACAACTAGACATCGCATCCTACCAATTACACAGACATTGATGAACCCTAGTTCATCAAAGCACAAGCCCTTTCATGCCCTTCCGACGGATCCGAACTTCAACTCCCTTTAAGAGTACATTCGGTGTTTTAACTGAACGAATCAGAAGTTCAATCGAAGCTTGTTCAACTTAATTAATGTTAACATATCAGGATTAAGGGTTTAAAACAGTGAAAACACGATTATGAAGCCAAAAACCAAACTAGGATGCTAGAATAGTGAAAACAAGGTAAAACAGGCCATACGCCCGTTTGAAACTCTATGGACGCCCGTCCGTAACCAAACGCCCGTCCGCCAAAAACAGCTACATCCTGAATCAAAAGTCTGACCTCAAACGCCCGTTTGCCTAATGCAGACGCCCGTTCGAGTTACTAGGGTCTCAGACGCTCGTCTGTCTAGTGCAGACGCCCGTCCGACTGGGTTTTCCCCAAAACGCTAAAATCTTCATAACTCGATTTCTGAATCGTTTCTAACCCAATTAACCTCTTTTCAGCACAGTAACACGTAGAAAACATATTTACACATCTATGATCCTTTGATCAACGAAAAATCACAACTTTCTTGCATCTACGCATCATAAATCTTGATCTAAACCTCAATAACAATAATTGGAATTGTAGGAAGAGCCTCTTACCTTTTAAGCAGCAAATTCCAACTCCAAACCACAGAAAACAGCAGCAAAAACTGATCTTTTTCTGCAGGAAAACATGTGTTATAAATCCAAACTTAGATTAGATTCAATCACACGCTTCTAAACGACAAAAACTACGAATTGATGAGTTTGAATCCATCAAACTCGAAGAAGAACAAAGCTAGGGTTTAATCATACCTTATCAAGGCTTCAACTTTTTGATGTCACAACGTTGCTCTCTTCACAACGATTCCGGTGCTCGACTCTGATCTGAAAACCCTCAAGAATCGACTTAGCAATTGATGAAAAACCCTCAGCCCTAATTTGCTCTCTTCTCACACGCAGAAGACAATTTGGAGGTGGAAAAATCTGATTAAAACTTTAAGGGGCTGATTAGGTTGATTTTCCCTTAAATAGGAAAAAATACCAATATTACCTAATTGCACTGATTTTCCTTAATCACCCTTATTAAACCAGATTTTCTTCCTTAAATATTTACATATATATATCTCGAAAATATATACATAAATACCCAAATTATTAAACTCCTAATAAAAGGAACCGAACCCAATATTTTGTTTTCGCGAAATGACACGTCTGCCATTTTCCGAAAATCAGAATATTACCCTAGGGGAGAGAAGAACTTGGAAAATGCACTCTCTTTGCAGTAGGCGTCACTAGGTATATAAAGGGCTGAAGTGATAAATTAATACTCCCTCCGTCCCATTTTGTTTGGGACATTTAACTTTTCAACCGCTTACGAAACGTTTAATTAATCCTTTGAATTTCATCAAATGATCTAATATTTTTTACATTTATGTACTTTAAGTTTCACTTTATCATAACCCTAATAATATTACATCAATTAAGGAAATTCCAATGATTAATTAGATTTTTCGTAAGCGGCTGAAATAGTGAAATATCCCAAACAAAATGGGACGGAGGGAGTAATGTTTTTTAAAATACGTTAAAATGTTTTGGCGCATTTTTTAAATTTTCGTTCCAAATTTCCGTTACATTTCAACCCACTTTTTACTATATTTTGTTTTTCAGTTGCAGAACGCCGCACGTTTGAAATTTCAATAATTTCGAAACATTTTGCTACCCATGTGTATTTTTTTTTCCTTTTACTTTATCATTGATAAATCAATGTCGGTATGTGCATTCCATATGTTTTGTATTTTTTATTGGAGCTTTCATTCGTATTATCGTATACCAATCAATCATTCACAATACTACCATTTTACACTCACAATTAGTTCAAAAACTCACCATGTACCTTAGCATCACACTAAACTGAGTTTTAAGATGATTCACCGTGTTTCTTTTAACATATTTGAATTATCTGTAAATAACTCCACAGTCTTGATTCTATACTACTCATTCTGTCCCAAAATATCTCATTTTAGGTTTTTTTTCATTTTGTCTAATAATATAAGTCATTCATAGTATTATGAGAGCATATACACGTTTTTCCTCATCTTATCTCTAATTTATATTCATCCAATCTTCTTATAATTGTTGTATTTATGATAGTTAAATGGTGTATTAAACATTTTAGCCATATATTAATGATGTTTAACCATTTTCTTAACATATAAGAAAACTCTAGCATCGCTTATATTTTGAAACGGAGGAAGTACTTTAAATCTATCACTCATACTATCTTTGCTCCGCGATATTAATGAAAGAATCGCTACTTCACATTAAATGCTACACAACTTTCTTGTGACCAACATCAAATGTCTTCACATGGTTTACATTTGCATCTTTTCATCAAAATTGAGATGTTTTTGATTCTGTACTCGTCTTTAAATAATTTGCTTTTGCTTTTGCTTTTGCTTTAGCATTTCCATCAAAACAATTTATTACTCACAGATGAGATACATTATAGGCCTTTTTTTCTTTCTTTGTTGCTA
This sequence comes from Gentiana macrophylla, assembly GCA_026214975.1. Lineage (NCBI taxonomy): Eukaryota > Viridiplantae > Streptophyta > Magnoliopsida > Gentianales > Gentianaceae > Gentiana > Gentiana macrophylla. Next base: position 136,642,525 of record CM047806.1, read on the forward strand.
TTGTGGTCCTTTTGTAACGCCCTCACACCCCGGGCCTGGTAGCGCTAAATTAGTCATAAATGGTCCAGTCAACCAGTTGCGGATCCAGAAATATTATTCAACGGGGTCCGTAACTTTTTTTCAGAGAAAATTTAATTTTTCACGGGGTCCGAAATATTTTTCTAAACATAAAATATAGAGTTTTCTTATATTTAACGGGGTCCGCGGACCCCCTTTAGCAAAGGGTAGATCCGCCTATGCAGCCAACTGCTTAGACCGCCGTACTCGCTTGGTCTAAAATGGCTAACCCGAGTTGACAAGACATTTATGTAACACATTTATATGGTGGTGATGCGCTTCCCCACTTCCAATGTGGGATATCACATTCTCCTCTCTTATAAGGGACTGATGTCCTCGCCAGGACGGTCAAGACTTGTCCCTGTGGACTTGTCCCAGTTCGTCTCTACCATAGGACTTTAGAGGTGGTCTGTGGCACTTAAGTTCGTCTATAGGTGGCCTGTGGCACTTAGATCCGTCTGATTGTCGGCTATGATACCATTCTGTAACGCCCTCAGACCCCGGGTCTGGTAGCGCTAAATGAGTCATAAAGTCCGGTCAACTGCTTAAACCGCCGTACTCGCTTGTTCTAAAAGGGCTAACCAGATGTGACAAGACCTTTATATGTCTCACACTTATATGGTGGTGATGCGCTTCCTCCACTTCCAATGTGGGATATCACATAAACTGTAACGCCCCGCTCCCAGATACCGAGTCCTTATCCGAAAACGAAACGCTCGGCATGTATAATATTAAATAAATTCAATATTATATGTAAGCCTATACTACGTCGTATCGAGTTTAGCAAACGGAAGCTAAAAAGACTCGGCACGCATAATAAATGCTGCTAAGAATGACAAACCGACTAAAAGTAGAAATGTAAACTTACAACAACAAATTTCCCAAAGCCTTACTAAAGTACGATGTCCAAAGAAAAGATACAACAAACTTATCCTACAAACTTGAAACAAAAGTACAACATGTTCTTTAAAACAAAAGATACAACATAATCTAGTACAATGTTTATAAACTAAAACAACGAGAAAACATCATCAAGCATCTCCGTCACATATCATCATCGAACTCCTCAACAAGCTCAAGGCTAACATGTTCGTCTTCTCACCCCACAATGCATGCAAGACAAAATGCAAATGAGGTAAGTACAAAGTACTTAGCAAGAGGAAGAAGCTAATGTATAATTAGAGCTTATAACGAAAGATTTAATATTTATTGTTAAATTATCTTTATGTGACCGACTCAATTATAGGGTTCACTTCATGCTCATCAACATGTTGTGACTATTGGTTTCTAGCTTAGCTTATCTTTGTTACATCAGCATTCAAGGGCACTATGCATGGTGCTACTCACCACGAAGTATCTGAGTGCAACCTATTGGTGGATCACACCAATAGCCATGGGGGAAAGCCCAATAGCGTACACGTTCGGTAAAGTCCCTCTACTCCTAGTGCCCCATCAAGGCCAGTAAAGTTATTCATTCACGAGGACCCTCCACTCCTAGTGCTTTTTAAAGGCCAGCAGAGTTACTCGCTTTATCCGAATAGCCCACACATCGCGATATGAACTCGTGCCTAACCAAGAATGGATTGATGTTTAATCTTTTTACTACACAAGTATGTTTGTTATTATGTTGTTAACTAGCCATCTAAGTGTTTTGAAGTAAGCTCCCTCACAGCTCCTACTCTCTCTCCTAGACACGGACAAGGCATGACACATACACATACAATGATGAATACTAATTCATCAAAGCACAAGCCAATCATACTTTTCCGACGATCCTGAACTTCAACTTTTAGAAAGAGTACATTCGGTGCACTTGCTCTGGCCTCTGGTGTGCTTGTACCAGGCTCGGTGCGCTTGCATTGGCCTCTGGTGCACTTGTACCAGGCTCGGAGCGCTTGCACTGGCCTTTGGTGCACTTGCACCATGCCTTAGAATGTAAAAACTGAATCTCTGCCTCCTCGGTGCGCCCGCACCATCTTCTTGTGCGCTTGCACTGAGCGTAAAAACTCCCGAACACTCAGTTTTCTACATTTTAATGATCTCCACTCGATCCCAAACAAGTTTACACTATTAGGCACAACAAAACAGCAGAAAAGCATCACTTTTACATAACTAAACATCACATACTTCTCTAACAATAGGTAGGTGTGATTTCTAGCATTAAAACACCACAATCACTCAACCATAAAAATCATAAACCTAACTACACATTAGAATAGCCCCTTACCTTTCAAGCAAGCAAAAACTACAAGAAGGTCTGCAACACTTCCTCAACCTTCAACCAAAACCTATTTCATCACAATGAAACTTGGATTAATTGATGATCAAAAGCTTCTAAATTATTAGAACTACGAATTCAAACCAAACGATGCCTTGAAACTTGATCAATCCTTGACAAAACCATAATTAGGGCCAGATTCATATCTTTTCAAAGTTCCAACTTTTCTGTATCAAAAGAATGCCCTCTTGTCGCTGATTTTAAATCTTCAATCCTTTCTGAAAACCGTCAAAGATCTTGTTAGAATTTGAGAAGAGTCTCATTCTTTTCTTCCTTTCTATTTTTCTGATTTGGAGGAACGTCGAAGTCGAACTTGCCAGGGAAAATTGATGTTTTAAAACTCCCGATGGTTTAATGGGAGGTTTTATTTCCAAATAAAACTTCTCCCATTATCTCTCTTTAATCCATTAAATTGCTAATTTCCAAACTATATATATATATATAATATTTCGTTTTTCGCAAAGAGACACGTCTGTCATTTTTCGAAAAATCGGGATACTACACCTTTGTATTGTATTTAATTGTGTATTAATTCCACTATCAATATTGGGCAGTGTTTTGATTTATTTGTCTTATAATTTATTTTATGGAATATGGATTTCAATTCACATGACATTTTAATCTATTCATCCAATGCTCAATTATAACTCTCGTTTGGAGACCATCTTTATCTCTTGTGTGCAATATCTTCCGTTTGAATATTGTACGTCAACTATGTTGTACGTCAATTACGGTAGTATGTCCTTATTTCGCTAAGTGTGTAATGATATCGAAAATGATGTCGAAATAATATCAATTAAAAGTCAATTCTTCACGCTTAACATTAAGCAAGGTCCAAGAATTTGTTTCAATGTAGTTATCGGGGTTTTAAAACTATATTTTATTTGTCCAAAAAGTTGTTTCTGTCGAGTCATCGAAAACTATAACTACTAACATTTTTAACGACAAAACGATATATTTTAACAACAGAAACTATATTATATTAATACTAAAAAAAGTCTTGAATCTCGGTGCGGTCACATAACCCCACCTTAAATAACGTACGTCCGCCCCGGGTGATGATGATACCCGACCCGAATTACGTCACGTGTCACCTTTAGGGGTGCTTAGTAAATGACCACTCCTTGAGGTCAGGGCCTTAAGGGCCAAATGCCCTAAAGGCCGAACAGAGGGCAGATCGTCTACCACGGGAGATCGGTCTGAGCTCCTCCTCCAACCGCCGCAGGACGGTTAAGGTCTGGCGAAGAGGAGCTGCCCAGTTCGGCCGTATTGGTTCTGGAGGTTGAGCTGAGAACATTCCGAACAGCTCCGTTGTTATTCCACGTGAGGGATAATTACATATGGAAAGAATCCTCCGTCATAAAGACTCCAATCTTGACATTAAACATGTCCATAATTATCTCTCATTTTAGGGATTGAGTCGTATTTATCCTCAGGGATTAATTATTAATTATAAGGCTTGCTCAACAAGTAAAAGGGTGAGATATCACCTATATAAGCAACCCTAAGGAACTACGGATGACTTGATTCCAATTCGACTATTGGATACGTAGGCAACTCTCAGAAATATTCTGAGAGCTCAGTCCGAACACACCAAACAACTCACTCCTCTGTCACAATTTTGGGTTTCTAGGGTTGTCGATCATTGTCACACAGAAGATTGACCCGCATTGATTACTGGACGGTTTCCAGCATCGTCATTGGCGCTAGAAGGAGGTCCTTCTACTGATAATCGATCTAACAAGCTAGAATCCCTACAGACGTCATGGCACCACCAAAGAATACTGCTAAGAAGAACACAGATCCGACCCATCAAGGGGGAACTTCAACCACCCAAGGGGAGACTCATGATCACGGCACCCCGAAAAGAGCGGTACATTCCAGAGATCAAGTAGATCCATCCTACAGACCAAATGGTAATCGAGCATTGGTTGACGCCCTGAAGAATCTAGACAATACAACCATTAAGATCATTCTGGACGAGACCCTTAAGAGAAGGGATCCCCCAGAAAAGCCAGAGACGAACCTCCAGCAACAGGCCCCTAATAAACTAGAGATCGTGGAGTCAAGCGCCCACACAGAGTACGGAGCTACGCGTTACCTGAATGATACGGCCAAGGCCGAACTGGATAACCTGCTCGGAAGACGATCAGACAACTATTTGATCTGTGCGTCACCTTTCACTGAGCATATAGACAACTACCCCCATCCAGCCGGGTTTAAGATTCCAAAAATCAATGCATATGATGAGTCCAAGGATCCTTATGATCACATGCATCAGTTCATCTCACACATGAATTTTTACAATGCATCAGACGAGATGAAGTGCAAAACTTTTACAATGCATCAGACGAGATGAAGTGCAAAACTTTTCCTGCACTCCTAACTGGAAGGGCCAGAGAGTGGTTCAACAAGATTCCTCCCAAATCGATCTCAGATTTTGGGACCTTGACCCAGAAGTTCGTCCATGCCTTCATTGCGGCGCGACCATTCCAAAGAAATCAAACTCAATTGTTGACCTTAAAGCAAAAACAAGACGAGTCCGTACTACGCTTCATAAAGCGTTTTAATGAAGAGGCCGCACAAGTGCAGGATGCAGATGATAGGTTGCTGGTCGCTTCTTTCGTAGCAGGTCTGCGAGAGGGACGGCTGCATGCAAAGCTTAATAGCAAGCTCCCCCCCACAATAGATGATTGTCTGGATGTTGCGTACAAATATTGCCAGGGGGAAGAAGCGAATAGGCTCAAAAGGGAGATGGAAAAAGGTGAGAACAAGAGAAGTAAGCCTGATGATAGATCGGACAAGAAAAGAAAGTCGGTTTGGGATCAGGTAACTGCGCCCATCTCTGATCGGCTTGGGAAGAAGGGAGCTCTGCAGGACAGAGACTTCATTCCGCTGAACAGGCCTCGTGAACAAGTCCTTGCGATGATGCAAAGGAAAGGCATTGCTAGAACTCCACCCCCCATGAGGGGACCTAGAGAAAACAGAAATCAAAGAAAATATTGCAAATATCACCAAGATGTAGGGCATGACTCAGAGCAGTGCAAAGATCTAATCCGAGACATCGACGCGGCGATAATGGAAGGACAACTTGATGAGGTTGTAGATCGGTCTCAACAAGCTGAGCCCAAGGGACGACGAGAATTTAAGCGTCGGAATAACAGCGATAGAGAACAACGAGACGAGCATCGGGGGAGAAGAGATCGCTCTCCAGAACCTGAGGGACACGCAGATAACCGTCCTGTGAACACGATCAATACGATCTCAGGGGGGCCGAACAGCTCAATGGTGTTAGAAGAAGGAAACAACAGGTCTACTGCCCCTACTTCCATGAATAAAAGGCAAAGGATGTCAGGAGAAGTAGTGTATGGTCCAAGGGACTCATTACCATTAGTGGTCAACAATGAAGGTTTGGTGATAGAAGCTGTGATTAGCAGGAACCGGATAAAGAGAATATGTGTGGACACTGGCAGTGTCGTGAACGTCCTCTACTATAACGTCTTCAGAGCGATGAAACTGAAGGATGCCGACCTGAATCCTGTTTCAACACCTTTGTTCGGCTTCGCAGGACCTCCAGTTCATCCGCTGGGGGTGATCAGGCTGCTCACTACCTTTGGAGAAGACGTTAGGAGCAGGACTTTATTGGTGGACTATGTGGTAGTGAAGGCACCATCGGCTTACAACGTCATCATGGGAAGACCAGCCCTTATAGATCTCCGGGCTGTGATTTCACCAGCTCATGTCAGTATGAAAATCCCAACCGGGGAAGGATCAATAGAAATCAGAGGAGATGTGAAAACAGGCAGGAGCTGCTATACTGCAACGGTAAACGGGAAAATGGTTCAACAAGTCAGTATCGAAGAGCTAATACCTGATGACGAAGAGAACTGGTCTTCTGAGGACCCGACGGAGGCTGTTCGTCTATGGGACGAACAGGAAGATTCAACAGTTAGCATTGGGGCATGGATTCCCTCCCCGCACAATGAATCATTGATAAAAATTTTGGGGGAGTTTAGAGACGTGTTCACTTGGAGAGCGGAAGATATGCCAGGACTGTCTCCTGACCTGGCGGTACATAGATTGAAGGTGGATCCGAACAGGAAGCCTGTTCGTCAGAAGAAGAGACACTTCGCTCCTGAGCGCATCGAAGCAATCAAGCAAGAAGTAACGAAGCTATTGTAGGCAAGCATAATCAAAGAACTAATATACCCTGAATGGTTAGCCAACCCTGTACTGGTCAAGAAGCCGTACGGGAGCTGGAGGATGTGTGTGGATTTCACATATCTGAATAAGGCATGTCCAAAGGACTGTTACGCCTTGCCCAAGATTGATCGATTAGTGGATTCAACGGTGGAATATGAGGTGTTCGCATTCTTGGACGCTTACAGGGGTTATCACCAGATCGTGATGGATCCAGAAGATGCAGAGAAGACTGCTTTCATAACAGAATTTGGGATGTACTGTTACATCACTATGCCTTTTGGACTCAAAAATGCAGGAGCAACGTATCAGAGGGCTGTTAACTCGATCTTTGCCAATCAGATAGGAATATGTATGAAGATATACGTGGATGACCTCTTGATCAAGAGCAGGTCTCTTGACCAATATTTGAACGATGTTAGAGAAGTCTTCGGAGTCTTAAGGGAAACTAATTTGAAGCTCAACCCAAAGAAAAGCACATTTAGGGTCAGATCAGGGAAGTTCTTAGGATATATGATATTCAGAGATGGGATCAGGGTGAACCCGGATAAGATCGAGGCATTAAAGACCATGTCTCCACCAAAAAGCATCAAGGAGGAGGTCCAGCGATTGACAGGGCGAATAGCAGCCCTGAACAGATTTTTATCAAGATCAGCACAGCACGCTTTACCCTTCTTCAAAATCTTAAGGAGAGCTAGTCCTTTTCATTGGGACGAGCAAAGCCAGGTCGCATTCGACGAACTGAAGAAGTACTTAGTTGAATTGCCCACCTTGACAGCCCCTCAGGAAGGAGAACCGCTGTTCGTCTATTTAGCTGTGGGTGAAGAAGCGTTGAGCGCAGTACTGGTAAAAGAGCAGAGTGGGCAACAAATGCCCGTTTTCTTTGTAAGCAAAGCACTCCACGGACCGGAAATTAGATATTCAAACGCCGAGAAGCTAGCATTAGCATTGGTACATGCCTCAAGGAAGTTGAGACCTTACTTCCAGGCGCATCCCATTACTGTCATCACCGATCAGCCGTTGCGGCAAATCTTGGGACGACCAGAAACCTCAGGTAGGTTGGCGAAATGGGTTGTCGAGCTAGCGGAATACGACATTGATTTCAGACCACGGACTGCGATCAAAGCACAGACCTTAGCGGATTTTTTGGCCGAAGGAATACCTGTTCGCCTAGAAGATGATCATGATAAACAAAAGGTACATCGATGGAACTTATACGTTGATGGAGCATCAAGTAAAGATGGGGCAGGAGCAGGTCTCTTACTAGTCAGCCCTAAAGGGGAGGAATTCCCCTACGCTCTAAGGTTTGATTTTAAGGCTACAATTAATGAAGCCGAGTACGAAGCTTTAATTACGGGGCTTAAGTTGGCAAGTAAGCTCGGGGCAGATGATCTGCAGGTGTACAGTGATTCCCAGCTCGTGGTAAATCATATAAACGGGGAGTACGAGGCCAAGGAAGAACCCATGAGGAGGTACTTAGCAGCAGCTAAAAATCTCTTAGAAAAGCTTCGGCAGGTCCAGGTTGACCAAATACAATGAACTGAGAATAGGAGGGCAGATGCCTTGTCCAAGTTGGCCTCAAACTTTTTATCAGAGAAGAAAGTACTGGTGGAGCTGTTGAAAGAGAAGCTACGAACAACATGCTGTACAGCCGATCAGGCAAGCCAGTACGTGGATGGATCCAATTGTGTTGTATCTGAGAGATAACATCCTCCCCCAAGACAAAGTTCAGGCCAGAAAAACGAGGCTCTTAGCAGTTAGATACTCGCTGTTTGAAGACGTATTTTACCGCAGGTCATATATTGCTCCATGGCTGAGATGTGTGACTGAAGAAGAAGGGAACTACCAGCTCAGGAAAGTGCACTTGGGCATTTGCGGAAATCATCAAGGAGCACGAACCCTTGCGAGGAAATGCCGGCTGTTCGGTTATTATTGGCCAACAATGTTAGAGGATGCCAGGGAATTGGTGGAGAAGTGCAGATCATGCCAAGTGCATGACAATTTGTCACAACGGCCGTCCCAAGACATGATTCCGATGGTGTCCCCCTGGCCATTCGATCAGTGGGGGGTAGATCTGGTAGGACCACTCCCCAGAGCCCCGGGCAATGTCAGGTTCCTGATCGTAGCAATTGAATACTGTTAAGGGTGATTTTATACGTTTTATAATGATATATTTTGTAACAATTCTCTCCATATTCGTATGTTTTTCATAGAAATCGAGCTTTATATTGAAATATTGAGCAAATGGTGTTTTTAATAGTTAAATTGCAAAACGTAACGAATTATGTGCTTAAATTGTGATTTTATATTATTTTGGAGTTATGTTACGCTTTGGCATGTTTTTGATTATTGTAGATACACGAGATATGGATTAGAAGAGGATTTAAAGATGAATTAACTGAAGATTTATATGATGGAGAGGATAAAGATTTAAAGATGAATTAACTGAAGAATTAACGCAATTTTTGGTTCTCTATCCCCTTATCGACGACGACAACGGTGGTTGCAATGTGAAATGTAGTTAGGTTAGGGTTTTATAACATCTTACTATATACACAAGGAGGGAAACCGGAACTAGGCTGCACAAGCTAATTATATTTTCATTTACATCTCCAATAAAAATTTACATTTTCAATACTAAAAACTCATTTACCAACAAAAAATTTACATCTCCAATAAAAAAAAAAAGAGATTCTATCGGCACCCCAATTTTTACTACCGGCACTCTTTTACTCCGGCACCATAATTTATTACTTTTAGCACCACAAGAATTATTTTATTATTTCCTTACTCCACATACCACAAAAAAATGACAAAATTACTTCTACCAACACAATTTTCAGAAAATTCAATCGAGTCCTTTAAATGTTACGTTATTATTGTTCCATGTCATCACATAATTATTAGTTGCAATGTCATCAGTAAATTTTTGTGTTTTGTGTCTTTGTTGTCATGTAACCAACATTGGACCGAAATGTTGGGCCGAATGAACAGTAAAAAAAAAACGGAGCCAATGGGGAAAAAACAAGTGTCACCACACTTATTTAGGACACATGGAAGGAAGAGGTTAAACCCCTTCTTCTAAGATAGGTAGATAAACAATATGTTTTTTTACAAAAAAAAAAAATTCATTTCAAGAATTTTAATATTTCATGTAATCGTCAAACCCAATATTTTTAAGCATGATATAAAGATCATGTAGAAACACGTGTAAGTGGCGCTTATATCTTGAAAATAGTCGTATCGCCGCGCGAGTATCTGAAACGATATGTTTTTTATGAAATGAATCAATTTTAAGAAATTTATAATATTTCATGTAAACGTCAACACAATTTTTTTGGCGTGATCTGAAAGATCGTGTAATAAATGACGCGTCTTATATATTTTGAAAATAGTTACATATATTCACACATTAAAAAGTGATACAATTGAGTCCTCCAAAATGGAACAATTTTAATAACAAAAAAAATCAACCAATAAAAAAAATAATAAAAGGAAAATCTGGGCTGGGCTGATAATGAACAGTAAAAAAGGAATGAGCTGGGCTATGAACAGTAAATCATGTACAGTTAAAAAAAAAAGTCAATAAAAAAAAAACAAGTGTCACACTCTCCTTCACCCTTCTCTTCTTATTAGATAGGTATATATACTAGGAAAATTGGCATTCGTTCTCCACACGATTTGAGCCCCGGTTTGTAGACGAAGAATTGAACTTTTTGACATGTGAAGGGTGGATAATATAGTAAAATTGAAATGAGTAGTAACAATTTGAAGGTTAAGCACAAGCAGCGGCGTGGAGTATCAATTATTAGTGCAATTGCAAGAATGCATACAAAGCTGAATATGTTACAAAACAATTTGTCTAGCATGAAACATAGGCGTGCTAATATTGTACATTGAAATCTAAATAGTCTGAGCATATAGGTCTTTGCATGTTGTGCATATATAAAACCATCATATAACAATGATACCATACCACTGCACCAAAAGAGTTTTTGTATAGAAGGGTGTTAAAAAGCCTATCTATAATAAAGCTTCTGATTCCAGTTAGTTGTTGCGCAAGCTTTAAAAGAAATTTGCACTTTTTTGTTTAAAGAACCTGTGTCCATCAATATGACACTCAAAACATTCAGTCACAAACAGACTTCTTAGAGCAGAGTTTTCTGACTCCGATTAACATGACCCAAACACACATAATTCACCAATATAAAATTTACAAACTTTTGAAGATGATTTATCTAAGAGTAGAATGACCAAAAATTGAACGCCTATGTTAACTGCATCTATTTCCTAGATATTTAAAGAAAAAAAGATAATTCCCCTTGATTGCATCTATTTTCCGGCCAGCACCATAATTTTGGTTGGATCCCCAATAATGACGCTCACTAAATTTGTTTTTATAGCAAGAAGATGAAAGACATCAAATGTGAAGAAAAAAAGAGTTAAAAAGGGCCACCATTCCTCAAAAACAAGCATGAGAACCATACCTGTGAATCCCCATTGCTTGAGCCAATATACACGTAAGAGTTGTCTAAATATGATATCGTAGATGCAATGGAAGTTTCTCCTAACAACTCAGTTTTAAGCCCAGTAACTCTGATCACAGTAAATTAAAGAAAGGTAATTAGATAAGGTCAAGCAAATTAACACATACATAACTGACCAATTAAAAAGAATAATGCTTTGACAGACAATCCTTGGTGTCACAAATAACTGAATTAGCCCTTAATGGAAGAATACTCACTTCTCTTTTTCATGTGTTATCACCAATAGGTGAAGAACCCCATTGTGATTCCCAATTAGGTATCGAGAGCCATCAGCATCAACCCTTCCATAGGCTCGCGTAATGGACTGGAGAGGAGCAAAAGTCACAGACAAAGAAAGCATCATCAGAAAATTTTCAACATATCCAACTCCTATCATTCTCCTAATTTTAAAGACGGGGAAATATTTTCCAAGACTTTCAGATTATATCTTGACCTGCAACTGGCAGTCACAAGAAACAAACAATAGAAATGAACCAATTAGCAAAAGGAATAACATACTGGTCTTATTGGGATTGCCTTGAAAGCAGAAGCACTACAATAAACAATTGTTTCTTCCCCAATAATCAAGACACCACACAGAGGAGGAGGTACAGGGATAAGAAAATCTGCTCCATTGTCGAGATTATTTTGAGGCCATGGGCCCTCAACAAAATCTTTATCCTTTAATGCCACCTCATAAGTTTTGATGTGTCGCGCATCTTTGTTATCCTGCCAAGTTGCATTAAAATACTAAATTAAGCGTAGCAAGGTTATTATCATATAACAATAAATCAATAGTAAACTAAATTTATGCATTTCTGCAACAGGCATTATATATTTTCCCCTTTGCTTGTGAGCCTTTTTTGAGCTGTTCAAATTTATGTTAAAAAGAATAGGGTGTCTAGTGTAACCTAAGGGCAAATTGATGAAAAGAGGGATGTTGACATCATTTATTTTCCCATCAAAGACCTCAACAGAGGCTTGACACACTGTTAAGTGCTGCCCCATGCCTCCCTTTTCATAAGTTCAAGTCTAGAAAATGAGCTAAGGGTGAGTACATTAAAGTTGTTTGATCGTTCCCAGGACTATATATTGCAGAAGCTTTAGCACATATGGATGTACTTAGCTTTTGCTGCCGTGATTCAATGAAGCACCCATGTGAATGGAAGCAAAACGCATGCATAGATAGAAGCATATGTAATTGTTGAATAATGAAAGAAAATTAAACATAGTATAGAAATAGGCTGGTAGTTACTACTCCATGTGTACTCTTTAGCTATAGATAGTTAACCGTTGTTTAAAAAACAATTTAAACTGTACCGACATAGCAATTTTTCTTCATACCTTGTAGCATACATCACTGAGGCCAGCCGAATCTGTCATCCATGACCGAATCAAGTTCCGATTTAAGACACACCCGAGACCACCTCCAACCAAGCAGCATTTCAACGAAATTTCCACCACAAACATCAAAAGATGGTCTCTATACACCAAGACCCTACGCTTTCCATCTGCAAAAGCTGAGACCGGACGTCGATGAGACAGGCGCGTACGGCGATGACAAAAAAACGCGGTTTCCAACCTTCAGAACAAACCAAAAAGGGATTCATCATACATACCTGACGTGTATCAATCCACAACAAAGAACACGGTGTCCTCGGCTAAATCCCACATATATACCACAAAATCTGATAAGAACTTCAAAATCAAGTGATGTTTGTACCAACAACCAGCCAAATCACAATATTCAACATAATCTTATCTGGAAAACATGGTGGGTAAGTGAATGGGAAGTCCTCAATTCAAGGCGAATCGATGAGAATGAGAGCATGAGATGTTACCTGAAAAATGGTTGATACACACTTTCACACAAACCTCTGTCAAACAATTCAAAGTGAAGGAAAGAGTGTTAAATGTAGATTAAAAGTAGAAATACATTTTGTTTTCAGATTTCATTTCTTTGTCCACTAAATCTTCTAAGAAAAAGATAATTGCTAGGGTATTCAAAAGATAATTCAAAAAGAAAAGTTTTTACTGATATAAGAATAAAACTAAAAAAATTCAAGCGGGTGGAAGAGAAATTTGACCTGTCGAAATCATAAAAAGAACATTATCTGGAACGATCTCACTATAGCTCGAAATAGCATCCAATTCAGTGCTCGAACCTAAAGCATATTCATTTTCGACTACAAATATTCTTTTCCTCTAATTCCTTGTTTGGATCTTGATCTTGATCTTTATGCCTAGTTTTATCGACATTCGGTTTTTCATCTGTTGTAATGTTTCCCGTTTTAGAGTTCTCTTTGTGCCTGTATATTTTCTTTAACAAGATGGCCTCTTCAACCATTGATCTGAATTCCAACAACTCTGCTTTCTCACTTTCTTTCGAATCAAATATTTTTCTTACCAAAATCAAAGCAATTATGAGTGAAAGAAACAATGTAGTTAATTATTTAGTACCATTTGCGAAGCCATAGCAGCAGCTGAAAGAATTGATTCCTGAAACTTGGCCGTGTAATGAAAAACTCCTACAATCCAATTGAGATGTAGCAAACAAACGGCAAAGAATAAATAAATGACCTGCATATGTTAATAAACATACACACACACCTCACTGTTGTTACAGTTTCTTATTGCATATTTTATGCGTACACCTTCAATTGCTAAAAAGGAACAACACAAACAATTTTTATTCCTAAAACCAGCCTAACAACCATAAAGACAAATGATGTATATATATTGTATACTCTTATATGTACCTAACATGAAGATGCAACAGAGACAACAAGTGAAGACAGGGCCGGCCCTAGCTATAAGCCGAGGAAGCGGCGGCTTAAGGCCCAATAATTTCGAGGGCCCAAATTTACATGTTCCGCAATTTAAAAAAAAAAAAAAACCGTATAGATCTAATCCAATCTAACGTAATAGAATGTGTTAATAAAGGCCAAAAGAATTTTTAATTGACCTATATTTTTTTTTACTTCAATTGATAAAGGCCCAAAAAAATTACAATGTCTAAATTATAGACACACATCACATATGTATACTTTTTTTTTTTGAATTGGATTAAGTCACGGGAAATATGTTAGAAAAAATGTGATAAAACAAACAGAACTGAATGATCTCCAAGACACGTATAAAACGTTTCTTTAAAGAGATGTTTTAAGACCTCTCTCAGGATTCAATGGAGTACTACTTTAGAGACACATTATGTTTGTACTGATGATGCTTCTATTCGTGTTTTTCACCGAATGCTGATGTCTCTTTATATATAGACAACGAAAAGATATTGTACCTCTTCACGAAAGAACAAACCAGTTTGTCTTCAAAGGATGTGTCCCAATTAACATGCAAACCCGAAATGGTATTTCCCAATGAAAAATCCCTTCTACGAAATGGTGTGTCATTCGCATAGGTTCGTTTAGGTTTCGGGGGCGTTGCCCCCGAGCCCCCTCGACCCACCGCGACCTGACCGGGCAGGTCGAACCCCGTTTCTTTTCGGCGACACCTGTCGCACTCAGTATAAAAGGCCTAATTCAACGACATAGCCGAAGGCCTAAAATATTCCAGGGCCGGCCCTGAGTGAAGACATAAAACAACTACATATATACAACCAGACTAAAAGCAGATGAAATACCTTTATCATGGTAGTTAATATGTCTTAAGAAGAAAGTGAAGTAATCGCCTGGTAGAATCGGTACGCAGTGAGAAGAAATGCACAATATTGGCAGATTCAACACACAATGAGAGCACAATCAGTCAGGTAGATATTAATATAACCCATGGACATTGACCATTGTGCAATTTGCCATGGTGCTTACTCCATCTGCATAAACGCCAATAGTTAATTGATTTTATACTATCACATTCATCTCTACCAATTTCAACATATCACTTAAGCAATCCGTCTAATCAACAGTTAATTGATATTATACTATCACATTCATCTCTACCAATCTCAAGTACAAAATGGGGCAACCTGTAAATGTTAGCATATCATAATTAAGAATATTGAAAAAGAGAAACAAAATGCACAAATGAGTATACATTTCAAGGCAGCAAGACCCTAAATTTCAAACAATGAAACTCAACCTGTGACCTGAATATAAAACAACAGGAAAATCTACAGGCAGGTTCGCTAAACATGTATACTCAATTAACCACATAACAACACAACACAAACATCAAAGAAGCACATGCATCAGAATCTTGCACACCTGAATTATAGAACCAGTTCAATTTGTTTTTTCGACGTAGAACCAAACGGAGAACAGGTTGAAGTGACTGAGGCCCCAACAATGGCTCTATTTAAAGACCCAATTTTTGAACCGAGAAGTAGGAAAATAAAATCAGAAATTGCTACTGTGAAATTAAAAACAATAAAATATGTATCATTACACCCAATTTTCTCCCTAGGCCATAGCATGCATCATTCGATCTAGGCTAGAGGTGTCATTCCATCGTTTGTGACCGTATGGCCTCACCTAACAGCCGAGACTACAGCAAATCCGGCACCATCTTGCTTTGATCTGAGCCATACACCTTCCCAAGTAGTGTATCCAACCACCAAATCCCTGATCTTCTCACCCTCTCTAACAGTATATTGGACAGGGGGAATAATGAGACGGAGAAAAAACGCCATCCGCCCCCAACAACCCTTTTTTTTCTTTGTTTTCTTTGTTTTTGTTTTTTGGATTTGTCCATTTGCTGTATATACCCCCAGCCCCAACTTGGGAACGCCTCGTACACAGACTTTTATTTTCCTATAATTATGTATATATATATATATATATATATATATATATGTATATATATATTATATAGGGTTATATATTATAATATATCATATGTATATATAAAATATCTCTCATTATATATATATTTATATATATTCTTCGTGAGGAATCAGTTTACAGTGTGTATTTACAAACTACTATAATAAAAATCGGATATCTAATAAAATAACAATCAATAAACATATATGAACCCATTTCTATTATAATATATGTATGTATATATAAGTATCTCTCTATATATATTTATATACGTGCAGTCTGATGATATCTACTATAATAAAAATATCTAATAAAATAACAATCATAAGATATTCACGAAAGTTGTTAAGATTTATTTGATCTTAAAATTGTCTCATTATGCAATGCGATACATATTAGATTATAATAAGATATATCTCTATGCTAAGAATTAAAATTGTTCTCACCATCCCAATTTATTTTAAACATTGCTAAACACTTGAACTTCAAAGAAACATCATTTACCACATCGATATGGCGAGAGGGAAAAAAAAATTCACCGTGACAATCTATTTCAAATATTCTAGAACACTTTATATATGTAGAAACATCTCTATTCTCTAGCTATATATCATGAGTCTTAAATATTATTTCAGCAACAATTTATTGGAAACATTTTCGAACTCATGAAATTGAAGAACACACAAATATTTTTTGATACATCCTTTATCTTTTATTTTTTATCTTTTATTTCTTTTCTTTTATCTTGTTTTATCTTTTAGGTTTTTCCTATTTCCTTTTTTCATCTCATTTTCATCATCATCATCATTTAATACAACGAACAAGTACCATACAGCACTAATACATACCACTAAAATTTCTATCTATATTACATATTATATTATATATTATTATTGTATCTATTGTATCTATACATTAATTATTATTGTTTTTTCTTAATTGCATAACAACAGCCCACCCCAAAGCCCACCCAAAACAGTTAAAAGCCCACCCCCAAGAAGCCTTTTGGTCGACCAAACAGTATAAAAAAAAAATGCTGCAGATAAAAAGAGGAAAACAGCAACTGGGCCATCTAAGTATTTATTTTTTGATTGGATTGGGCCGGAAGAAACAACAGTTAAAAAAACACCCACAGCCAATAAAAAAAATACAAGTGGCAACACATCCCAACACTACTCTCTTCTTATTAAGAGTAGTAAGATAAGATAAGATAAGATATTAAGAGTAGTAAGACAACAGGCTAGCTAGCTCCTATGTTTTCACATGGCTAGCTTAATTTGCGTAATATTATTTACTTACTACTATTTTCATCAAAAGAATTTTTTTTACTTAGCCGTTCATTATTGCTTTTCCTTTACCATTTTCAGCAAAAAAATATATAGTTAGAGGACAAATAATATAATTATGAAAAATGTAAGAGTTTCCACTCAAAAAAAGAAAGAAGGAGAATGTAAGACTGTAAGAGTTATTTCTAAGAACACGAAAAATCATAAGAGACGAAAAGCACAGTATTTTAATTAATTTTCAATGAATGATTATAAGATAATTTGACATGAGGCACATGCAGAAAATTACAACGTTAATTGTTATGCTTTTGTTTAGTGTCCTAAATGTGTTATCCGGCCCCTTAAAAAAAAAAAAAAAAAAAAAATACATAATGGATCAAAAATTTCAATATGAAAGATCGGGGCTGGTCTTAATTGTAATTATCTCAAAGTGTAATGTCTCGATAGATTAATCGATGTATCCATTATTATGTCTATAAAATAATGCGATGCCAGTAAAACATTTATTTGTAAGCTAATGATCACATAATAGTATAGCCTTTGAGGCAGTAGTTTAGTAAGCTTCGGTAAAACACAACTCCCCTTTTCACTTTTGTCAAATGTCTTGTTCTGAATCCTTACGGTAATTCAAAGCTATAAATTGTATGCTTAATTTGTAATTTCGATGATCATCGTTACACCGGTTGTTTAAAACAAAAACAAAAAAAAAAAAAAAAAAAAAAAAAAAAAAGTAAACACTTGTATGAATAAGAGATTTTGAGATAAAATGACGATGAAACGATGAA
The DNA here is from genome assembly GCA_026214975.1 of Gentiana macrophylla. Taxonomy (NCBI): domain Eukaryota; kingdom Viridiplantae; phylum Streptophyta; class Magnoliopsida; order Gentianales; family Gentianaceae; genus Gentiana; species Gentiana macrophylla. Next base: position 136,660,432 of record CM047806.1, read on the forward strand.
AACCACACGGTTAAAATACAAGAATGAAACTATACGGTTCATATTGAATCATATGGTATCTCCACCACGTGTGAATACATCACACAAATATTTCCCAGAAAAGAAAAAAAAAAATGCAAGTTAATCCTACCAACACGTGACACTTTATATCCAACTTAATTGGCACTCTTGGTCTCTCCACCTAAAAACCTATACAAAGTTTAAGTGTTTAAAATTTTAATTATTTACGTTCCAACCAATATAAGTTTTATAGGAGAGATGATATTTCAAACATGGTATCAAAGTTCTTTTTCATCTTTAGCAAATTAATTAATATAATCTAAAACGCAACGGTCGTAGATCGAACTCGAAGATTATGCTAGTTAATTTGATGGATGTTTGGGAGACTAATATGCTTATTCTTTAGTCTTTTTAATGAACAATTAACAGGTAAATAAATTTCATAAGTTTTGCATTGTCTGTATGAGTTGGCCTGACACTCTGTTTAGCTATGAGTCTGTGACTGATCAGAAAGGGGTAGATATTCCAAAAAGAAAAAAAGAAAAAGGTGTAGACCATATTAATTGTAGAGTGACAAATTGTTATTTGTGCTGTCAAACTATACTATTTTTGATGATACAATATCCTGCTAACTATACAAAATTTTTTTTTTTGAGAAGAACAAACTATACTATTTTGATGATGCATTTCCAAGCACCATACATGCTGGTCAATAAAATATAAAATATATATATATAACTTAATGCCAATATTATTTGGCATGATTTTCAATTTTAGTAAGCTGGTTTTTTATCATCATTATTGATCAACATGATTATAAAGTTTAAACTCAATAATTTATCAATACATTGAGATTATTGAGATTGAAAGTGAATATTGACATTTCACATTTGAATTGTATTTATTATTAATTAGTTTTTATTCTTTTGAACAGATTTAGCATGTTGATATAATATAATTAAGGTGTATATGATAATTAAAACACACCTCACGTAACAATTATTTTTAATGTAAACTTATACAAGCGACTTGTGTTAATTCAAGACTAGCTATTTGAGTAGGGAATTATTTCCATAACCAAAAAAGAAAGTGTTATAATTAATATATATTACATATATAATTGATGTGTGATATTGCATATTGCATTAAAGTTTGATGATCAACATACATCATGTTAAGCTTTTATCACATCACATTTTTTTTTCTGAAACATTATCACATCTCACATTTGTATATAGTCCTATAACTCAACAATAATAGCTCTCGTGTTAAGCTTTATTACATGCAAGGGTCGATTGTAAGAGAATTGATTCTATGGAATTACTGTTATATCCCGTCTACATTAATATCTATAAACTTTTGACAAAAAATGATGTGTGGCCTCTAGTAAAAAAAAATTCTTTTCTAAACCAAATATATATTTCATTATATAACTAAAAACTGTACATTATTTGTACAAGACTAATTACACAATATTTCAAAACTGCTAAAACTATCTATGCCAAGCTAGACGTACCTCTTTCGCCTTTCGGTTCGTCCTCCGAAATTGGGCTAGACGTACCTCTTTCGCCTTTCGGTTCGTCCTCTGAAATAAACACCCTCATAGAAGGTCTGTGGTTCTTTTTTCGTGTTAAAAGTAGAAAAAAAGACTAAAACGCAGCTCAAGAACACTTGAACATTGAAACGAAAAAGATGAACATTCAAGTGACTAAAAAGGCGGGAAATTGATTTACAATGAATTGAGAGAATTTTCTCATTGTTGCACAGAATTAAACACACTAACTGACTAATTATGATCCCAATTACAGTTTATATAAGGTGGATTGGCTAGGGCTTGATAACAAAGTTGTTGATCACCGTAGCTGACACCGAATCTTCAGATTAATGGGACCTAAGGTTGTCGCGGCTGCAATATAGACCGTCGCAGGACCGGCGGAGATGGTTCCTAATTATGAAATCTACATCGTTCCGTTCTGATTACTCTAGTTAATTACGATTCCTCTAGACATGCAGATCAATTACAACATGTTAATCTAACTAAATCTACCATGATCAAAATACGAAAGAACGTTCAAAGCTTCATACCTTTATCAATGGCGACTAGCTTGATCAACTCAAGCTAGTTGATGGATTGGAGGAGATAACCAAGCAACGAACTCAAAGAAAATAACAAACTTCTTTATTTCATAGGAAAAGTGTATATTGAAAAAGTCGATATGAGTTGTATATTTTTACAATGGACTGGCACAACCTTTATATAGAGCTGTAAACTGACCTAGTGGATCTAACATAACCGACTTAGCGCAAATTATGGCTCTCTTCTTTTCGTGTCTTCCAAGTTGTCGTGGCTGCGGCTAGGGCTTCCGCAGCCTCCGGACCTTTTTCTTTTTTTCTGGTCCAGCAGACTTCGTATTGACTTCTTCTGAATTCAGCCCAATGTCTCCTCCTCTAATCCGGATCCATCTCTATGTAGCCCATATTATGGTATTCCTGAAAATCACATAAAATGAGACGAAACAATACCAAATATCGGAATAAAATATAAAGATGCAGAATTAATAACCGAGGAACCGTATTAGGCAATCGACAAGTATTTCGTACAATATTCCATTTATCACAAATCAATTGAGCATGATTCAGGGTAAATAAGGGTATGATTTATAGTATCTTTCAGTGTGATCTATAGACAAAGCACCTTGCTTAGTAGTAAAAATCTCCTCCTGCAAATTAGACAATCTATACACACTATCCACCCCAAATCTATCATTCAAGTCCATCCAAATATCATATGCAGTTTTGAGCCAAAAAAACCCTTTGATAGATCGAACGATCAACATAATTAAGTATCCAAGAACTCACCTGATCATTACACTGAGTCCATGCCTCATAATCATGATCAGTCTCTGGTGGTTGGGGTAAGGAACCATCAACGAACTTGAGTTTACCTTTAGTTGATAAGACCATACCAATAGCGCGTTTCCAACAGTGATAATTCTCTACACCTTTCAAGACCGGCTGAACAAGAATTGCAGAAGAGTTTTCTCCATGATGAATATAGTAACGATCACGAATCGGAGCTGTATTTCCAACGTTTTGTGTTTGATTCGCCATTGAATAATCAAGAAGCAAATGATACTCAAGAAGTACGAATTATCACAGGATAAAATGAAGGAAATATGAATCTAACGAGCGAAAGATAGCTTTAATACCATGTTAAAAGTAGAAAAGAAGACTAAAACGCAGCTCAAGAACACTTGAACATTGAAACGAAGAAGATGAACATTCAAATGACTAAAAAAGCGGGAAACTGATTTACAATGAATTGAGAGAATTTTCTCATTGTTGCACAGAATTAAACTCATTAATTATGATCCCAATTACAATTTATATAAGGTGGATTGGCAATAGGACTTGATAACAAACTTTCCAACTGACTAATTATGATCCCAATTAAACTCACTAAGTGACTAACTATGATCCCAATTACAATTTATATAAGGTGGATTGGCTATAGGACTTGATAACAAACTTTCCAACTGAATAACCAACTTGGCCTATATATAACCGTTTGATGAAATGCTTCAGTGAATGTTAACTTCAATCTCATGGCACTCCAATCATCTAGTTGTGTCTTCTTTATATATTTAACATTTCGATAATATTCCTCATTACGTCAATACCAAATGTCCTCCGAAACTCAGTATTGTCTTTCTTGTGTATATTCACCACAAGTCATTTATCGTGCCACTTCGAAACACTACTAATGCTAGTGAAAGAACTACAACAACTTTGATGAATTACTTCCTTCCAAGCCATCTTCGCCTAGACACAGTATTGTAACGTATGTAAAATTAGCACATCGAACAATATGTCTGAGAAGAGTTATGTTGCATGAGTTGTAGGGGAGTTACATCAAGTGGATGATTGTGATACATCCATATCACACATACACACAATTATTATGTAAAAATGGATAACATAGATGTACCTAATCCATAACACTTGGTATAACTTTATTAATAATTGATACACCATAACTTTTCTCAATATGACTTGAACATAATATATTGGGGGATCGGCAGGTCATACACCTCCAATACTTGTTTATTAAACTTTTTTTTAATACAAACATAATATTACGTGTTGATTGGCGCATTGGCACTTTGACAAAAAAAAAAATTTAAAAAAAGAAAGAAAAGAAATGGCGCATTCGCTTTGGTGCATAAAAACCTTCCAAATATGAAAAAATAGTTGTGTAATTTTGTTTTGAACAAGTGTGTAATTAAATAGATTTAAAAAAAATTAAAAAAATTTGTAAGAACTTATATTATATTTAGTTTAGTAAATGTATTATATAAAATAACACATTAATTTTTATTATTTTAATTTTATACTGTTGAAAGAGGTGTAAAGATATGAGAGGAGGGGTACAAGCCATGCACCTGGGTACTTACTGACATTCTGGTATATACACAGACCCTCCTCACTGTCTGCTCAAGCAAAGTTTTCTCCGGCGATTCAGCAACGTCTCTGTCTGCTACTTTTTTCTTTTTTTTCCTCCGGCGATTTTCCGGTCAAGTATGAGGAAGCTTTTGGCAACCCTGAAGATGGAGTGGGAGGCTCAGCAGAGGTAAATAAATCTTATATTTCGCATTGTAATCCCTGGATATTCTGGATTAGAGCGTTAGTGTTCTTTGAGAAATGTTGAAACATAAGATGGTTCCTTTTTAGTGTTTTTGAGCTGGTAGGCATCGCATTCGCATAAGAAATCTGGTATTTTGCTTCTATTCTATTGAATTTCTTATATGTAGTTTCGTATGCGTATCAATTTTGACATACTGGTATTATTAGATCTCTGTAGTTTGATTTGATCTATGATGATTTTTTTGTTCCATTGTAAACTATTTTAATTAGCTGGTATCATGAACTTTGTAATTAAAAGCAATATTTACACCTTGAAAATCTATTTCTATTTTGGGCTTTACAACTTCTTCGGTGACTTGAGTGAATTTTCTGGTCTCTTCTCTGTTTATGTACAGCTTGAGAAATTTTTTAGCACAGGAAAAGATTATTGACATTAGGTTTGAATTTTGAAAAGAATAAAGATATATATCGATCCCGGCCAGCAAACAATCTAAGCTGGTATATTGTAGTTTAAATTTATCTGAACTAACTCTATGTTGATTCTTGTCTTGAATATATCTACACGGATGAACATCTTTTGACTTTGAATTTAGCCACAATCGTATTACATTGTCTCTTTTTTTATTTTAATTTGTTTGAACTCATTATTTCATCCTTGAGTGATGCTACGTACAAGAGCTGTGCCATATATATATACTCTTTTGCACCCTTGATTTTAGTGGGTGTTACGTCACAATCAATAGATTCAATACGTATTACATCAATATGTTGAAGGTAATTGTGTTGCTGCATTATTTGAAAAAATATGTGTTGGTGTTATGGCATGAGCCCGTAGTATTTCTCTTTTATCTTTATCAATATGTTGAAGGTAATTGTGTTGCTGCATTATTTGAATTCCTTTGACAACATTTATGGTGTTTTGGAAAGTTAAAGTTAATTGTGTGGATTGTTCAAAATGATATTAAACCAGCTGAGCTTAATTTGTTAGTTGATCAGCACCTTTGATTCTGGTCTCTTTCACTTTCTGTTGATCAGCCAGTTGATTGTAAAAATGTAATGATCGAGCATGCAATTATTTGTTTATATCTTTCAATCTTATCTGTGGCTTAATTGTTTTTCAGTGGAAGAAACTTGTGTCGATTTTTCCTGAGTGGAAAGAAAATTCCACATGGCTATGGTCAGCCGCCTCCGCCTCCGCCTCCGCCTCCGCCTCGGCCTCGGCCTCTGAGAGCGAGGGGAACGAGGGGAAGAGATTGGGGAAAACATTATGGGAAAAAAAGAAAAGGTTCTGGAGAGAGGGGTTGGAAGAAATGGGTGAGACCACGCTACTGGACTCGGGGCGATGGAGCGTTTTATGCCCTTTTGGCTAGCTTGGGCTTTGCTGGGGTTCAATACATCGGAAAGGATCTTCCAATGAAGAAGATGGAAGAGAGATGGGACAATTACCAGGAGGAAAACAAGAAATGCAATGAAGCTCTCATGAAGAAGATGGAAGAGAAAATGGAAGAGAGATGGAACAATTACCTGGAGGAAAGCAAGAAATACAATGAAGCTCTCATGAAGAAGATGGAAGAAAAGATGGAAGAGAGATGGGACAGATACCAGGAGGAAAGCAAGAAATCCCTTGACTCTCTCAATGACAAAATGGACTCTGTGAATGACAAAATGGACAGGAGTTCATCATGGTGGTGGTGGTGGTAGAAGAAGTAGAGCATTAAGTAACTTATTACTCTGTGATATGACTTGATTTCTGATCTTCTTTGTTTTGGTTAAGACTATATAATACTTTTATATATATATATATAACCTAGCTAAGTAATGGAGCTTTCAAGGAGTAGTAACCTAAAGTAAGTAATGGTGCTTTCTTCAAGTGTGCCATTAATTTATTCATCTAATTTGGTTGTATGCATTTCAATATGTTAATTACACCTCTATTTGTGTTGATTGTCGTGTTAGTATATTAATTAATATATGCCCTTCTGTCCTGTGTGATAAATTGAGAGGAAAAAAGAAAATGAAAAAGAAAAAGAGAGAGAGATTTCTTTAGAAGGTGATATAAATTTTTTATCGTTATAGATGCTTTATATAATATAAGAAACATAAAGTTTATAGTTGATACTATAACGAGATTACGGGGCAGTGGTGGTGAAATATTTAAAAGTAGCATTATAGTTCACCTAGTGTGACGTGTGTATATATATACTTATACTCATAATAAAAATGCGATGATGTGTTTCTCCTAAAAATTGTTTCCTACCCCTAGGTGTTTAAAAAAGTGTTTCCATACCCTGCTGCTTATAAACTTTTTATTTATTAAAATTTATTATTATACTATTGAATTTATACAGTAGCGTTAAAACAAAATCAATCAATTGTACGACTATCCAAAAAAAATACTTATCCTAATCCTATAATAATGATATTTATTATATTATTAATACTAACAGCAATAGGAAAGGCAATCCTACAGTAATGATGTTTATTATTTTATTAATACTAATAACAATATATAGGAAAAGGCGTTAAAACAAAATCAACCGTGCGACTATAAAAAAAAAGTCTAAGTAATTTGCTTATTATATAATAAACAAATTACCAATTTCAATTTCAATTCCGATTCCAAATAGTCACCACAATTGATCAAATATGTGAATATTACATCGATTGAACTTTGAAAAAATAAAATCTTACGAGAACGGATAACAATTCATCGATATAAATATAAATATACAAGATAATAATTTAGTAAACATTTTTCTCAACCAAAAAAAAAATGTAAATATAATCATACAACAACATAAAGAGTCCCCGCTTATTGTTGTAAGTCATGCTTTCATTGCTTAAAATTGATTAAATGAATACAGAAGCACTTATTAAATTAATATGTCTTAAGTGGTAATTAACTACACCTTGATTTATTCAGATTAAATCACGATAAGTAATGTAAACAAATTGAGTCTAATGCAAAAAGACATAATATTTTTTAATTGTCAAAATAGGGTAACTACGCCACATAGGTATGAAGCTAACTTCAAATTAGCTAGAAATGAGAAATTTTGAGGCGGAAGTTAAGGTTCCTAATGTCTATTCTCCCTTGTTGCAAGGAGAATCGCCTAAGGAATGTGTACGACGTAGTTGAAGATACTTACAGATGCATGATGTTTTGGATGATCAGAGAGTAGACTCGGCAAAAATACATTTTTTAGGAAAAGCATATGTGTGGTTTGGCAATTTGAGATCAAGTTTTCCAGCAATTAATTGGGAAATACTGATAGAAGAAGTTATGAAACGATTACGAGTTAGACCATTAGAATTGACAGTAGATTATTTGCATCAACTACAAAAAAAAAAACCATAGTAGAGGAATATCTATCGGAGTTTGGGGAATTAAGAAGCTTGGTGCAATTACGAAATCCTATGTTGACAGAGACTTACTTCATCAAATGTTTTATAAAGAGGCCTTAAGACCGAAATTAAGTATATGGTAAGATTGGTGAAGCCTGAGGACATGTTTGTTATCATTGATATTGCCATATGCCACAAATATTTTATAATGACATTGAATGACATGCATGGGCAGAAAAATTACTCTAACCTTAGCCAATATAGGTTCTCTACATTCACCACTAAGGTAACTGATAAAATACCCGACACTGAGAATAAACCAATGATACATGAAGAAATTACTCCTCAGGAGTTGCATGAGAAGAGGGCCAACGGGTTATGTTTTACGTGTGATGAAAAATACACCCTTGGCTAAGTGTGCAAGCAGAAACACAAACACTTTTGGGTACTCAAGGATGATGGAGTTTGGGGAGAGATTGAAGTGGACAGTGGGGATAAGGAGGATGTGGTATAAGATGTTGGACCATTTGAGCCTACTGAGTTATCCATGCACCTTATATGGATAGGTCACCTCCAACACCATCAAAAATGCCTCTAGAAAAAAAAATCCAATTACCATCCTGATAAACAATGGTGCATCTCACACTTTTCGAGACCATCAGATTGCCAACGAGGTGCAATGTATGACAGAACCAAATCACTCTATGTTGATCACAACAGTAGATGGAAACATAATGGCAAGTGAATTTAAGTGTCCCAACAAGATGTGAGATTGATCAAATTGAGAGGTTGTGACATTGTATTGGGGGTGGATTGGATGAAAAATTATAGTCGTATAGTCTTTGACTTCAACAAAATAGAGGTGGTTATCACTAACGAGGGAAAACAAATTAAGATGAGAAGTTACACAAAAGAAGCTCAACTTAAGAATATTAGTTGCAAAAGCTCAACTCAATTTAATACATGAACATGCCCTGAATCATGTGGCCAATGAACTAACTTATGTTTTAGAAGAGTGTCATGGGTGTTTGCAAATTCCCAAGGATTGCCACCAATGAGGGGCTATGAGCATATCATACTTTAAATGAAGGTGTTGAACCTGTGAAACTAAAACCTTATGGCTGTGCTTATTGTCAGAAGGATGAAATAGAGCAGATGGTGGATCAAATGCTACAACGGGGGATTATACAACACAATAATAGTCAATATTCATCACCCTCGCTTCTTGTGAAAAAGATAGATGGAACTTGGAGACGTCGTGTGGATTATATAAGGTTGAAATGCTCTTAATTGATGAATTGTCGATGATTTAGGGAGTATAAGGGTATTTTGTAAAATACACTTAAGGTCTGGATTCCATCAGATTTTTGTGAATGAGGATGATGTCCAGAAGAATGTCGTTGTAACTCATCATGACCAATTTGAATTCAAAGTGATGCCATGCAAGTATGAATGAGATGTTGTGACCTTACTTGAGGAACTTTGTGTTGGTATTTTTTTATGACATCGTAATCTTCAGCCCTGACATAGATTCCCATATACAACATCTTAAAGTGGTTCTAGAAGTTTTGAAGAAAAAATAAATACTATGCTAAATTGTCCAAATTCTCTTTTGGACAAACCAAGGTGGAATACTTGGTTCATATCATACATGCGGGTGAAGTGCATGTTGACCCAAGCACGATTCATGCCATGTCAGATTGGCCCCAGCCTCATAATGTGATTGAACCGAGAGAGTTTTTGGGCCCATGTTTTTACAGGAGATTTGTGTCTTATTATGAGATTGTTGTTAAACACTTAAATGACCTACTCAAGAATATGGGTTTTGCTGGTGACAAAGTGTCACAAAAACATTCTATAAATTCAGGGAGGTCATGTGCAAATCATTAGTACTTGTCTTACCAGGTTTCGGAATTCCATTTTTTGCATTGAAACATATGAATGTGGCAAAGGCTTAAGGGCTATTTTACAGTAAACAAAAAACATGTGCTTATCTAAGCAGGGCCTTCAACTCTAAGAAGATTGGATTGTTCATCAATGAAGGAACTCCTAGCAGGCCTCAAGGAAGTAATTAAATGGAAGCAATGTGTTTAAGGAAGGCACTTTGTCATCGAAAGTGATCAACGGAGTCTGAAGTTCATTCTGGATCCGAGGGCCACTACTACGCTACAACAATAAGGAGTGACTAAGTTGCTTGGGTTGGATTTCTTTATTGAACACTAAAAGAGAAGTGAAAATATAGCGGTTGATGCCTTGTTTATGTAAAGTCATGATAAAGGACTATTGTGTGTTGTGAGCACAATATCCATTCTTGGATGTAAGACGTTACTTCCAGCTTCAAGAGTGACCTAGCTGTTGAGGAAAAATTAGGCACTGATGATTAGTACACCTTATATCCCCACTACACTGTGCACCAAGGGATTCTTAAGTACAAAGAGAGAATATATGTAGAAACCCATTGAGGTCTAAAATCCAAATTGATTGCACTCAAGTCCAATAGGGGGCCATTCAAGGGTCAAGGCATGTTATAACATGATTAAGAGACTGTTTTATTGGCCGCAACTTAAGAAGGATGTTTGGAAAATGATACAAAGGTGTATTACTACATGATAAACCTCAAGGACTACTCCATCCATTACCAACCCCTCACAGGCATGGATTTTATAGATGGATTACCTAAGTCTGGATGGAAGGAAACCATCATGGTGGTAGTGGACATGTTGGCCAAATTCAACCACTTTATTCCACTTGAGAAGAAGAGGCATGTATCATCATAAAAGTGTGAAATGAAGCATGAATAATACATAAACGATCAAAATAAATATCCTTCAAATTAATCCGTATGGTATTTTGCTTGTACGGTTAGTTTTATCTAAGAATAAGTATAACTCATTACTATTCAAATGACACAATTAATGATTCTTTGTCTATAGTATTAAATTTGATTGACAATAAATTATTTAACAAAGAGTATTTGTTGTTGTAATAGAATCTTAGAATAAAAATATACGTAATTAAAACATTACACAATATTTTGGACACATAATATTTTGATGATGTTTTTTAGGTTTAAAGAACTTAAAGGTTATCTAAAAATATATCACATACTTGAGACAAATTTTCATTTGATAACAATAAAATGTATGATTTTATAACTAAATAAACTTATCATATTATAAGAATGAAAATGTAACATGGCAAGTTTAATTCAATGCGTACAAGTAAGATAACTAAAATAATTCTACCAAACATAAAATCAGTATATAACAATTATTATTATTTAACATATACTTTTGTAAATTTATTTTTTTGACCGAAAAAATCTATTTATTTTATAAATTAAATGCATAGTCAAAAATATAAATATAATATCAAATATATATATTCAAAAATAATAAATTAGCCGAACACGTGCGAAGCACGTGCCTTTTACTAGTATAAATAAAAGTTTGATTATTCAAATCTTTTGGGGTCAAAGTTGTGTTCATATGATACATTTCTCATCCAAGTATAATCATGAAGAGCATGTACAACAGTTTCACTATTGGGTTGCGTAGACTTAGACATGGTTTGCTACACATACTTTGCATTACTGATGGTAATGATTTGAGTCGACTCAAATTTGACGCTTATCGAATCGAGCGTGTATTTCAGAATCTACAAACTTACATCCGATCATGAATTTGACAGGCCAGGGCTATCGAACTCAATCTTAATCATCAGTACTTTCGAACTCGAGCTATATTCAATCTTATTTTAATTAAAAAAAAAATATTAGTTCATCACGCATGACGCCTTCCCGGTCGGGTCGGGTTAGGCTCAGTAGATACTATTTTTTTTGTGTGGAGAAAATTACATTACATTTTTCTACATTATATTAATTTCATTTAACAAGCTGAATCAAATTGATGTATTTGTTCTGAATCGAATTTGAAATGGCGCTTATTCGAACTGATGCATCTTCTGAACTGAACCAATACTGCTATTTGGGCTGAACCAACACATACAAAGGGATGGAACATGTATTTGAATTCTTGTCTTTCCTGCATAAATCGATACACTCTTGAATGAAAATTCATTCATTTTCTAAAACTCAAACTTTGCATCTTGTTCAGAACTGAAAATTCACATTTGTTTTTTTCTGTCAATTTCGTTTTGAGCATCTGTGTTTTGTTTAATTTATATCCAAATTGGTGTTAACAACATGCTAAACGGATTAAATGTGCCGACATTAATTTATGTATTTCGACTTGATTTTTATACATTTACAAGCTAAACTCGAGACGAGTTCGAGCTGCAAGCCAAAAATATATATAATGAGCCAAATTCAAACACAATTTTGAACAATTTGTCTTGTAAACAAGCCGAGTTTGAACATAATGTTCATTTATTAACAAATGTTTACAAACAAACTCGTGAACTAAATAAACCAAGCTTGTAGATAAATTTTTATTCGTTTTTTAAACAAACGATCACAAACAAGTTCGTGACATAAAGAAACTAAGCTTAAACAACACATAATCGATTCGTCTCAGCTCGTTAACAACACATACTAAACGAACTATCATTTTTCCCCGTATATCAAGGGTGAACACAAAAACCGAACCAATCGGCCGAACCAAAGTAGTCCAAACCGAAAAAGCGTAAACCGTGGTTTTTCGGTTGGTTTTGGTATCGTATAAAACCAAACCGTGAAAAACAATTTAGTTTTGGTTTTCTGAAATAAAAACTGTTCAAAGCCGACCAAGCCGGATATATATATATATATATATATATATATATATATATATATATATATATATATATATATATATACGTGTGTGTAAAATCGCTCATCTTTTTGTAAGGGTATCTTAGTCAATTTGTTTTTCTATTTCTTTTCTTTTTAGGTTTTTTTCCCTCCAGGTTTTTGGAAAACCGACATAAACCTTGAAAAGTCTATAAAAAAAAGCTCTAAGGAGCCTTAGACTTCATCAAAATCGTGTTTTTTGAGTTTTCGTCTTTTTTGGCACGCTGAACCGAGGGCCCCCTCGGTTAAGCGACATGCTTGTCCCAGACATATCCTAGGACGTGCCCAGCACGTGTCCCATACATCACAGGACATGCCCAGGTCTTCCAGCTTGCTGAACCGAGCAGTGTTCTCGGTTAAGAGGCCTAGTTTTGGTGTCCAGGACGTGCCCAACACGTGTCCCATACATCACAGGACATGCCCAGGTCTTCCAGCTAGCTGAACCGAGCATTGTTCTCGGTTAATCCCTTGTTAAGATGTGGTTCTTGGCTATGACATGCCCAGATTGATCTTGTTAAGTTGTGGTTCTTGGCTATGAGATTAGTGCTTTGGTGGTTTGTAGATTCGAAAATGTTTAGGAAGTAGGATGATGTTCGGTTCGTAGTTCGGCTCGTCTTAAAGGTAAGGATTTCTTCTTATCAAAATGTTCTGTTTTTAGTTTAAAGATTATGTCTTTAAGTTGTTTTAAATATTGTTTTAATGCAAGTGCACGAAACCATACATGATTATGTGTTACCATGTATCTGTGAAACTGTGCTTTCAAAGCTTTATTATGTTTTCCAGCTACTTTTCTATAAGTTGTCCTATATGTCTTGGTTACGAGTAGTGGAGGTAGGATGAGAGTTCGGTGTTTGTACGACCTTGGAATGTTCCCGTAGGTTATACATGGTCTTATGTTCTTTATGTACTCATATTTGTTTATAGTTAGTGACATCGCGATGTACTGAATGGAGTACCATGGGATCTGAGACCTATGTCGGACGTGTGACTGGTTGTATTTCCTATGTCGTTCTCAAGACAATGTACCGATCGGGGTACCGTGACCCAGCCCTACGTTGGACGTATGACTAGTCATGTTCCCTGTGCTGCACCATGCCCACATGTTAAGTAAGTGACAAGACAAGTAAAGTCAAGACAAGACAAGAACATGACAAGAACACGAATAAACTAAGCAAGTAATCAATGTAATGAACAAGTACGTGCAAGATAAACTGAATGTAGTTAATGGACATGTTTTCTATGCATGGTTTAAAGTTGGTTTTAGAGTTGGTTCACTTGAGTTTCAAATTATGCTTTTATGAGTAGTATTCTGTACGTGGCAATTTATGTTTTGAAACCATTTGAGAATTGGATGAAGTAGATTCATGTCGTGTCTCCCAGCTTTCGACATACATGAATCTCTCTTTTGATCTTCTTTCTCCTTATTAAACATCCGGCTGGTGCTCACTCCTAGAATAAGAAGGATAAAGGTACATGCAAATTTGACGACGAGCTTGAGAGTGCTAGCCTAGGATGGAGAAATGTAGTTGTTTATGTTTTAGTTTCCTTTTATAGTTGTTTCCTCCTTTTAGATAAGTGAGTTGAAATGGATAATAGTATTGCTTTCAGTTAGTTTGACAGCAGTTGTATTTTGGTTGTGGTTGTTTTGGAAGACCTTGATGGTCTATTTCCCAAGTCTTCAGCTTGTTTTCTTCCACACGAAACTCTGATATGACACGAGACTTACGTGGGTTTTAGGGTTTACTTTGAATGTCACGTGCCGAATGTCCCGTGTCCGGATAAGGACTCGATATCCGGGACATAGACATTACATATATATACATGTGTGTGTATGTATAACGACACTACTATCATCACTCCATGTATATAACTAATATCTAGTCCATTAGCTATTAAATTTTTAACCAACAACATCACGCACGTAGGCTGTGGCCTAGCCTAACATGACTTATGACAAGATAACGTGAAAAGGTTTACATGATTTTATATGATCAACATAATTGAAATATATAACAATATAATACTCTCTCTCTATATATATATATATGTGTGTGTGTGTGTGTGTGTGTGTGTGTGTGTAAAAACGGAGAAGCCAAAAAACCGGAAAAACAATAACCAAGTCAAACCAAACCGACCCGGATAAAATGCTTTTACACGATTAGTGGTTTGTAAATTTGAAACTGTAAATAATGATTTGATTTCAAAAGTGATAAAAACCGAAAAACCGAACCATGTGATGAGAGTCGGCCTTACTATGCTCCGGTGCATGTTTAGATCCCCGTTTACAGCATATTCGGTATGTTTTGAGTGCATTTATACCTATTTTAGGTGTTTTCACTGGAGTCGAGCACCACAAGGCATATTGTCAAATAGACGGAATACCTTGCTCTTTTAAGTGATTATCACCTTATTTAGCCCTAGTTATCTTGCGGAGTTATACTCGGTATGTATTTGGATGTTGTGATGCAGTATATATGTGACTCGTGAACCCGAAAGACAAGACATAAGGCTTACAGTGGCATAACCGAAGCCCGGGAATGGAAACGGATCAAATATAGCTGGTGTTTTCGCCTTACATTCACTTTATCTGCAAATTGATCCATGTTGGAGGAATATTCTGGACTTGTTGTCCTCATCAAAGTTGTAAATAATTGAATGAGCTTTCCAACGCAATTTGAATCACTCAAATTGGAGTTGTACACGCAATGATATCACGAAATTACTGAAGGGATGTCATTGCTGAATTTCAACTTGCATTCTACATAACATGAAGCCCATGGTTTCCAAGTCTGTGCCCGAAAACTTGCTGTTCCTTTAGCACTTTTGAGAAAATTTTCGGGCATGCACCTCATTCTGCCAAGCCTGGGCTTTATGGGACGAATTTCATGGGTATAAAGAGCCATTTTCAGATTTAATGAAAGAGGATGGATTTTTAGAGATAGATTAGATATACTAGAATATTCTTTCTCTTTTCTTAGTCACTTTTTGCAGAAAATTAGTCTCAAAACTCCAATCTTAGCTAGTTAATTGAGAAATTAGGTGAAATTGATGCTTGGGCTTTCTTCTCCATGGTGTTATTCATCATCTATTTGGTGTTTTTCCATGGGATTGAAGCTAAGGAGCATCCTTTTCATGGGTTTTTCTTGTATTTTGGTACTAACTTCACTTTCTCCTTTTGATTTTCTGTTTCACGAAGTTTATTGCTCTTAATTGCTTTTATTTTCTTAGTATTATGAGTAGCTAAATAATGTGAAAGTTGAAGAAATCCCTATCTAATTGATGAAATTGGGAATGTGTAATTCGTGTTTTAAAACTTGTTCTTAATGCTTGAATTGACTTGATCACCCGATTCATGAGTTCACACACCACTTTTATAAATGTATGTTGCGAAGGGGTGTGAGAAAAAGAGTTTTAAGATCGTTGCTTATAATTGACTAGGTTGTTTAAATTCGATTAGGTGACGAGGTTTGTCGGTTGTTAATCGAGCAAATCTAGAGCGTTAATCTTATTTCGGTCAGTTAAATTCTTAAAGGCGGAAGGGTACTAGGTTTTTGCATGACGTCTAGTACTATCTTATGAGTTTGCACCCACAAATGCGTCGATATAATCGTAAGGTTGGTTGGTTGGTTAACCTCATTCCCGAATAATCAATTAGAGGGATGAAAATATTCATTTGGATCATGGTTTGGCTATATTTCTCTCTATATCTTATTATCTTTAGTTTAAACGTCGTTGTAGTATAATTAACCATGAACAACTTTGATTGACCTAAACTAAGTACAAAAACTACATTGGTACTCGATTGATTCTCCGTGGGGTACGACCTTGCTCACCTATATAGTACATCTGACCCGGTACACTGCCGGTTAAGGCTGGATCTTTACTTTTTTGGTCATCACCATGTTCACCCCAACGTATATGGATTCGAGGAAAACATGGTGCGTCGGAAACTACAACCCAGAGCTATTTGTGAGGCCACCGGTATTTCAAGGGGAGTAATGATACGGGCGTTGTTTCACAACGGTCGTATGAACCGCTGATTATTATGAGTTTATATCATGATATCGATAAACGATGAAAATAACGACTGTAACAGTCGTTGTGACGTAACAGTTTTATCCGTATCATTATAGTCACAACGTTTGTGGTCGTATTTGGTGTCTTTATCGTTTGTGGTCGTATTTGGTGTCTTTATGCATTTTAGTTCGAAGTTACATCCTTATCGATTCGAATTAGGCCAAGTAAATTTTTTTTGGGGTCTTTATCGATTCGAGTAAAAATTTTTGTGCCTTTATATTAGGTTTGATCGGATTGGATTTACACGGAATTTTATTTCTTTTAGCGAAACATGTAATATTGGGTTGCCGGCACTGTTAGGCCCAAGACCACCGCCTCCTCCGCCTTCAAGGTGGGCCGGCTCTGAATTTCACACATAATTACCTCAAAAAAAGGAAGAGATTTTGACATTTGAGTCCCTCATGTTTTAGCTTTGTTTAAAAAATAATCATTATGTTTCCGAATGACACTGTAGTCCCTTATTGATATTGCGGTGAATACCAGGTTTGCGGTAACAGACGTATTTCGTGGATATATGGCTATATATGTGTGATTTCTCCGGAGAGAGTACGGTGGAGATCAAGAACAAGCTGTTGGACTCGTATAAGAGGAAACACGAATGAGTCGACAAATTGACAGAGTTGCTCTATGTATATTAGTTCTTGGATGTTTTATATTACATTGTGATCCCATATATATAGGCTGAGACTAAGTCGGTTAGACCAAGTTGGTTTACTGTTCATAACAAGACAATTAAATGGAAATAATTAGAGATAATCATACAAATATATACAACTGGACCGGCCAACTGTCTGGATAAGTATGGCGGGCAGCGGACTCGTTTGTAGGTCGGACTCATATTTGCCTTGTCCTGAAGTCAGCCTGAGCACATGTGTAGAAATCACACGGAGTGGAGGGGTTCGGCTTACGACCAGCGAACATGATCCGGCTTACAGATGGCGGACAGGACCCGGCTTACGAAAGGCGGGAAGGATCCGGCTAATGAATTACGGATAAAGAGGATGGAGGCCCAAGACCTGTTATTGGGCTATCTAAATGGGCCCAATCCAGTTGAACATGGCCCAAATCCAGTTCGGGTATATCACTTATGTTTGTATTTTGTTTCAATTTAAGACAATTACCTAATTAGCCGTCTAAGTTAACGTCGACTAAATGTTTGAAGATGCAACATGTCAGCCACTTATGCTTTTATATCTCATTTAAACGATTAAACATCGATATTCCCTTCATTCCTCTTTCATATCCCTAATTTCTTTCTTTATTTAATTTTTCTTAATGTCGATGTTCAGTCGATAAAGTATGAAAGCATACGTGGCTGTCAGATTGGATTAAACGTTTAGTCGACGTCTACATAGATAATTAATTAGGTAATTGTCCTAAAATTGAAACAAGATACAATAACAAACTTAAGGACTAAAAGTGTCATTTAAAAACATAAAGAGTTTTTTTAAAACAAAGTTAAACCACAAGGGACAAAAAAAAATGTCCCAAAAAAAAAAAATCCTTTACAGAGTCACAGCACAATATACAGCACAAGCACACAGGATCCAACTGCTATTGAGGGTTTTTTTTTCTCTTTCTCATACAGTACGGTCGGCTTCCGGCGATTCGAAGAACATACAATGAGTATGGGATTGAAGGCTGGGTGAGCCTTAAATTCTCCAAAAACTTATATCGATTTTGTTTTCGTTTACATTGCTTACTCTTTGTTGATGTTTACCTTTTCCTTTTACGTTTTCGGTAAATTCTTGTTCGTTGCGTGGACTTTTCTTACGATTCAGGCGCAGCTTTGCTACGAAGCAATTTCCTCGCTCTAGGTTTTCTCGTACCAGGTTGTGTTAATTAGTTTTTATAATTCTTGGGTGCTCTGCTCGTATCGTTCTAATTCTTTTTGACATTAGCAGCGGGCCAAGAACTCCGCCTCCCCTCACAACTCCATCAGAAGGTTGATCCCCCTCAGCTCCTTGGTTCCTGTTGAGGTTTATATTTTTTCTTTTCGAGGAAAAATTGGTTTAATCAAATGGTGTATTTTATGCAGCTGCCACTTGGGTGGTTTGGACGGGTTTGTTTCATGCTTCATTTGAGGGGTATGCTTTTTGCTTTTTTTAGTGCTTACTTACTTATTTCAGTTTAATTTTCCCTCTGATTTGCCCTTTTCCCCCTCTTATTGTCTAATACATCTTCACATGTCATTGTAGGATCCGTATCCGTGGCAGGTATGTGACACCTTTGTTCTATTGTAATTTTTGTTAGAACTAGAGGGTTCATAGTTGTTCTTGACGTACTATGTTATCAACATTTTCTTCGTTTTAAAGCATTGTAGATGTTTTCATCCTATGATGTTGTATAGTTTTGCTGGTAACATATTTTCCGAGAATATATTCTTTGACATATATATTTTATATGGTTATGCAAGGTCAGGGACATTGTTGGCCTTTTGGTTTATTGACATGCTAGTGAATGAAACATCCAATCCTGCAAACATTGTAGAACTTGAAACAAGAGGCTATTCCATTAAAAGTGTTGCTTGAACAGTCATTAATTTCAATTCTGTATTGTTTTGTGCCTTTTATTGAGTTTGTGCTACGATAAGTTCAGATGGTTTCCTTTTAATCACTCTTTGGTGTATTGGAACAAGCAGATAAGTAGTAGAGTACTCATGTTCAGTATTGTATTTGATCAACATTTTTATGCAGTAATATGTATGGAGAGTGGAAAGCCAAACATAACATGCAGAATATGCTGGAGGAGCTAGATAGGTAATTCAGAATCGTGAATCTTTGGCTTATCTTATCTTTGACATTTTGGGGCAATCAACTAGCTAGCACATAAGGGGTAACGTGGCTTTCAGCTGCATTAGTGAAATAGCATACCATTTACTTTTGCGTTTACAGTTCACTTACATAAGGGTTATCCGACCACATCAAACTTCTGTAGCAGAGCAGTATGCTGACATACAAGAAAAAAAGAAAATGTTTAGGCCTTTTCTAATGCGTGCACACACACATATATATATATAGTCTTTATTGTTGTCTTGTTGTTTTTTGGTCAAATCTATATCATTGAATTACATGAACACTCTGTTATGGATCATTTATTTGTGAAGAATGTAAGAATTAAATAAAAGAGGGCATGTGATACACATTATCATAAGTGTATTCCAGAATTTGATCCCTGCTCCTATACTTGTGACTCCTGGAATGCTCTTCTGGTAGTCTAAAAATGTTGGGTTCTTAACCTTCGAATTTCACCATTCTTTAATGAGAGGGCCAAAAAGAGTTCTTGATAGCACTCAGGTTGTAGCCATTTTAACATGCTCAGTCTTCCACTACGGTTCCTCGGTCATTTATTAAACTGAAAATTTTATTTCTGCTCTAGTGACCTTGGACAGATTTCTAAAGAATCTAGTACTACTGTATCCTATTGTGGAAAAACTTGGAATGAACACAAGACATATATTTCAACGTTTGAGTCATTGCACATTGTTTTCTGATAAACATTCTTCCTATGCAGTAAAAAGAAGGAATCCCCTGAAGCTTATCTGGAGTTGATACAGAGGTTTTTCATAACTTGAACTTGAACTTAAATGTCTCTTGTCTCCTTCATATTTCTTTTTGTTTTGCTTGTTTTTTGAAGCATTGTTTTCGTTTCAACCTCCATTGTGAAATAGCTTGATATCATGATCATTTTATGTACTTAATTCTTTCATGTCAACTGGTTAATTCTATTAAAAGATGTAAGGTCTGTTTGGACATGGATTTATTTGAGTTAATTTTTTTCAATGAATGAATTTAGTTGAAAATAGCTGTCAAGTTAGTTGTAAATCTAGCTGTAAATTAGTGTAAATTTGTTACTATTTTACAGGCTGCAAAGTTGGTAGGAGTTTGGTAGTTTTTTTTTTTTTAATATTTTAAATCAGGGATTATTTATTCATTCGCTTAAATTGTATATATACACTACAAATTATTCAATGAAAGTAAGAACATTTATCTCAAATTATTCTCTTTATTTGCATTTACCAAGCCAACCTTAACCGGATAGTTACGAAAACATATTATCTATGCGTGGTCGGGAGAAGTACAGAGTTATATAAATAAATATTCACTGTCGTAGCTTATGCAATATGTTTACAAAGCTCAGAAACGTAACATCTATCGCATGACGACTGAGAAAATCATGTCCGATTTGCTACCAAGGTTAATCGACCAATTGGTCTTCTGATTCATAATTTCACTCCATATCTTGGCTAATTGGGGCAATTTTTGAATGAAATTTCTTACTGGAATATGATCATGGTCTTGAATATATTAAATGATTATTTTGTCTTTGTACTCCCTCCCAAAGCTGCTATTATTTCTGTTGTGTCATCTCTTTATGTCTGCTTGCCTTGCTGAGATGTTTTCTCGTTGGAGAGGTTAAGTGAATTGGTATGGCTTCCGTATGTTATACGGACTTTTGATTAATATTTGTGTTTGCAGGGAAATCGAGAGCTTGAAGCCAAAGCTTTCTAAGAGGTTTGTTCTTATTGTCTTTACGGCAGTGAACTTATACACGCCCTCAAATCTTGCTGCGGTCACTGGAAGTGTATCTGTTTTCTTCTCACTTTCAATTTTCCATTACTTTTATTTTATTTTTATTTTATAACTTTTGTGGTATTTCTTCGTACAACACAAAAAAAAAAAAAAATTTAAAACTTGTACTTCTACACGTTCAGTCATCACACCAATGTCATTCAGAACATAGATCACCTTGGGCAACTATATTCCAGATTTTACTTCCACACAATATTGTGCACATGGAATCCTTTCATGATTAATCTCGCCTTTCCTCAAATAATGTCAGGCCTATGAGCTACCCAGCGTGCTAAGCCCAGGAAGTTCAGTTCAATTAAATTCAGTGCAACTTCTTCACCTGAAAACATAGAGAACCACTAATGTTGCTCAAAGGGGTAGATGATAATGAATTAATGATGGTCATTTTTCTTTAATTACTTTCTCCAAATTTGAATATTACTGTACTGTCTGTACTGTCTGTACTGCTTCATATTAGTCGCTCTGGTTTTCTCTGAGTTTGTTCTCCTTATTTGGAGGGGTGATGGGCGTTGAGGTGGGGGACTAAGTAGTACATATGCTTCCATTACTATCATCAAAATCTAATCAAAATTTTCTCATGCAGAGAGCGACTGGCTGACTGGGAAGTGAAAATTTGTGAAAGGTTTGTTTTGGCTCACTTCAGAATCTTGATTTGATCATTTTTTTTCTTTGCCATTAGCAGTTTATTTTTTGATCTTTTTTTATGTAGGTTTAGTGATGGTTGTGAAATTAGCACAAAATCTTTTGGTTTGGGTTGGGTATATACTTCCTTCTCTTTGATATTATCAGATTTTGATTAGCATTTCCTTCTGCAGGAAAGTTGCTGCCTTGGAATCGAAGCTCCATGCATGGTTTGTTTCAATTCCCTTATAATCTTGAATGTGATGTGCTATTCTTTAATACAATTCTTCGTGGTTTTTAGTTGAGACCTTTTTCTTCCCCTCTCGTGGGCATTGGAGTGCTGGGTGAGTTGGAAATGGAATATGTACCCTCGGATTGTGGAAAATGTGCTAATATATTTTCTTGCCTATGTGGAGGCACGATGCCCATTGAGGCTAGGCAAATGTCAATGCAAGTTGATATATCATGTGTTCTTTCTTTGGGATGTCCTAATACAATGGACTCAATAACTTCGTCACTGTCCGCAGTTAGGCCTAGAACTTGCATATGCAGTAAAACTTAAAAATATCAATTTGCACCAATGTAGGTCATTATTTTCTATGATAGATTAACAACTTACCTAATAGCTTAAACAATCAATGAGGAAGTGTAATTTATGCGTTTATATATTTAAAATATATCCCCTCATATGAACTTGTCAACACGTAAATTAGTGTACATATGTTGTAGCAGAGTAGGAACAGTAGTGTGATATATTTTCTTATATAGATGGGGCAGTGATGTTTGATCCTAAGTCCTTGTGCTTATTCCATGATAAAAAATTTTTAGGGGACATGATAAAATTTTAAATTACCATAAATCTCCTAAAAGCCTTACTGCCGAGGAGGAGAAGAGTAATATATACTCCGTCCTGTAATATGGGGCTTTTCGACTCTTTGTTTTTGAGCTTGGATAAAAGCTTGTTTTGAATACTAATAAAGTATTTACCCAGATGGTATTTATCCCATTTGGGGCTTCGGACCCCCTTTTGTTTGAAAATAGAAAGAGAGCATTTATTACCATTTTTTTCATCTTACCTTTTAGTTATTATCAATTCAACAACCTTTTGTTATTTTACAACTATTGTATTAATTATGGTCAAAGGGCATGTTTGACCTTTTCTTTCTTTTGAAATTTATGACGTTCATCAACTTTTTTAATCCGTGTGAAAACATCTATAAAAAGACTTGTAATTTGGGACAGAGGGAGTACGTGTGTGTATAAATGTGAGTGTGTAACGGTCTATCATGGTTGATAGTTATGTTGTGGAAATTATTGGGTTAGGATTTCTATTTTAAAGACCTTTTTATGCATCTCCATTATAGTACTCTTCCCATAGCAGTTACTTGTCTGCTTGATAGGTCGAAGTTTTGAGGAACCAAATGTATCTTACATTCCTCGGTTTTCATTTCACGGGTAGTGGATGTGGATTCTCTGGTCCAGTTGTGGATGTGTGTCAATATTTACTTATGACCTTCAAATTTCATCTATAATTCCTATTCAAAGAAACTTTCAGTCACGTTGATTGTTTGTGAAGAGCCAAGCGGCCACCAAGCATTTCAAATATGTAGGAGGCCTTAAAAGCCTAAATTTAAATCTATTGTTTTCAGCATTATTCTTCATTGGTGTAGTGGGTTTGGGTGGGATTTTCTTTCTCGTTCTTCCATTGTTGTAGGATTGGTTGTGTAGCATTAGCATTATGGGGTATGATGGGGGTACGGCATGCTGTTTGGTTGTGTAGGACTCGCTAAATCATGGCTTGCTTTATGACTGAGGATGAGATCTAATGAGAAAGTCCCTGCCCACTGTAAAAGCAAACTAGTAAATTTTTTGCCTTGTGAATTTCATTTTCCCTTCCTATGGAAAACACATGCTTTTGCCCTGTAACTTCGAGTCGCAGAAACAGACTCTAATACAAATAAAAGTCCATGCCATGTAAAGTAGGCCTACGTAACCCGAATGCTTCTATGAGTTGGGTGCCCTTCGTAAGCCGACATAGAACTCTCGCTGTTGGAATTTGACTGAGAATTAGGAAGTGCTGCTGGTAGTGTTGCAAAACTGATTGAAAAGCTAGTTGTGTTTAGACTTGCTGATTCCTGTCTGTGGTCCTGTGTAACATCATTTACACATTTTGCCGCCCTAAAAATGAAGATGAATAATAGAGTGCATAGGCCACTTTTGGGCTTGTCTCTGCTCCATATCTTGGGTACTCAGTTTATACACCCTGTTTTGGTGTGGTGGGGTCCTAATAGTTGGAAACTTTATCTTTCTTGGGCTTTCTTTCTTTGGTCATATGCTGTCGATTGACTTTCAAGCTTTATTCATAGTTACCTTTCTTATGTCATCTATATATATAATATATTACACTTCTTGTTCTTGGATTCTGGCTTTCCAGTTGAATTTGATTGTTTACTAATTTATTTTATTTTATTTTTATAATCTGGAATAGTTAGTGGGGTGCATGTTCCATGTTGTTAGCCCTTGGTACAACATTCTTTAGCGACTCTTGGATTGTTTTGCAGGATCAAAGGAGAGGACACTGCCCCCCCGTCCCTCAGGGTATCTCTGGCAGAATGATGGTTTCGTATGCGGATGTGGATAAGGCAAGATCAAAGGAGCCTCTCTTTGCATACCATATCTATATCTATTAGCGAGAGTTCTAGGCATACGGGTGTTGTGTGTATTGCAACTTGTAAGCAAGAAACTCTGTATTGTTTTATGGGATCGGTAATTTGGAGTTCGATGGGTCAGTGTGACCAATTTGGCGGGAAAAAAAAGGTCCGTGTTATTAAAAGATGTTGAAGTATGTATGTATTTATATATATGCTACTTCTCTTGATCTCTTTGTGCTCTATATTTTCATATCAAACACACGACAGTTTTTATTTATTTATTTATTTATTTTTTAAAACACGATGTCATCAACATACATACCGAGTCCAAAAAACAAAGGATAGGAAAAACCGCGTGGGCCTCTCTATGTTGGAACCCACCATCATATTCGAAAGTTGCAGCAGTGCACCTGCCATCAATACACAGCACCACACACGACAGTCTAAACGTACAAAAACTTCAAAAATATAATTCAATGTCTTGCTTCTTTTGAAGCAAAACCTTTGTTAATTTCTTTAATTTTGTTGCAATTTTTTTTTTACTAGCAAAAGGAATGTGTGTTAATTAAATTAAAACAAAAATCAAAGTATATATGTATATATATATACTTTGATACACCTACAGGAATGTGTGTTACACCTACAGGTTTGATACATAAACAGATAGAGTATTTTGAAGGATCTTCTATAAGCAATCTGTTCGAGGCCTTATCTATGCCTTTGACAAAGAAAGGTCTAAAGTCACCGGGTTTAGATAGTCAAGATTCCATCCAAGCTGAGCTCCAATATATGAATGAGTTTAGACTCAAAAGCTCAGCTGGGTGTGTACATTTCGAATAAGGTTTTTGAAGAGAAGTTTACTCCGGCTAAGAAGATTACTCGAACTCGGAAGCAAAAAAAAATCTTTGATCTTTTGTTTTGTTTTTTTTTGTTTTGTTTTTTTTTTTTTTTTTCCAAAAAGCTAGAAACTCGGCTTTGTGAGTTTCAAAATGCTTCTATGAAATAAAATCATGTTTGAAATAATATATATATATATATTTCTTTTTTTGCTTAAAGCTCCCGATATCCGGAACCCACAATAAGAATAATAAAATATCCTTATATTTTTTTGAATAATAAAATCATTAAAAAGTAACGACAGCACCAAAAAGAATAATAAAATATCCTTGGGTCAGGAAATTTGTTGTAGATTCTTAAATATAAATAACATTGTAAATAAATTATGGGTACACTATCCATCGTACATATATATATATACTAGAAGGGTGCACCGTGCTATGCACGGTGTGCCCTGTTTCTTTTAAAATTTACGAGGCTGTACTTTACAGTGGTTTATTAGTGATGTGAGGCATGTAAGTTAGTTGGTTTCGTGACTGCTTTAGTTGTGATATACAATCGAAAAGTAATATTTATCATTCATTACATGCATAGGCAACAATTTTTTAGCCTTGGCGAACTTGCTGAAGCCCCCCAAACCCTATTTACTTTGATTATATTATACAATATGCATTTGGGTAAATTATTATACAACATTCATAAAATTCTAAGATATGCATTTGGATAAGTTATTATACAATACGCATAATATTATACAATATGCATTTGGATTAGTTATTATACAATATGCCATCATATTATGGATTTCATTACGTAGGTGAATTTGTTTCGAAGCCAATTCCCTTGACAGGCAAAAGCATTAACACAAAAGGGCACTTATAAGCCAAGAGGCTAATTAATTTTCAGGTTCAGTTTTTTTTAATAGGACTTGAGGCTGCATCATGACTAAGGGATCTTTTTTCAGCGCTGGTGGATTCAATTTCCATCTCATCAGCAGCATTGTCAAAAGAATCTTCAAGAGTTCCCCCATGGTAGCCATCGAAAGGAGCTAGTAACAATTTCAGTAGCTTTTAGTCCAAAATATGCATTGAAATTTAGAGTAGGAAGAAAACTACATACTACTAAATTGTTTTAACAGAAAACAATCTCAAAGGGCATTTGATCACACCTTTGCCAAATCAATTTCAAAGCGAAATTCAATAGATGCCAAGGAAATACACTAAACCAAGGCTGTCAATACCCTTTTCCAATACATCAATTGATAACAAAACTCTAAAATTCTTACAAAGACTGTAGTTAGAAAAAGAGAATAAAAAGGTAGCCAAATATTTACCTTATTAACAAAGGAGAAGGGGCTTTCAAACCAAGCCCAATCCTTTCCTCAATCGACAGGACATCTTTTGTGCTCCTCCAGTCCTTTATGTCAATGGATAGCATGTAGAATTTTCGGTTTTAGCTTTGAAAGCTGTAAGATCCCTCTCTATTACTCATTTCAAGCATTGGAATGGAATAATAAAAGGAAGTATCATAAACATTTGTATAATATATATTTTGTATCAGACAGTAAAGTGTACATGTTTTGTTGCTACCTCTATCACATAGGCACTTGACTTTGTAGTTGGTTCTAATGAATGTACAAACTAAGGCGCAAAAGCAGAGAGAGTAAAAGCCTGTTGGAAGGCAAAAAATATATTCACTATTTGCGAGGAAACCACAGTTGAGCTGATGTATGCAAAAATGTACGATCAACTATGGTTACATCCCTTTGTTTGTGAGACACTTTTAAGAGAAGAAACCAAGAAGGCAAAACCATACATGCTCAATCATTGACTCGAACATCAATCATTTTATATTCTTCTTTAGACCTAGTAAGATAACATATCTTTGTCGTTTACTTTAGCTTTTCTACAGAGATTTCATTCTATGTAGAATGCTG
Source organism: Gentiana macrophylla (assembly GCA_026214975.1). Taxonomy (NCBI): domain Eukaryota; kingdom Viridiplantae; phylum Streptophyta; class Magnoliopsida; order Gentianales; family Gentianaceae; genus Gentiana; species Gentiana macrophylla. The sequence goes on from CM047806.1 coordinate 136,687,924, forward strand.
ACACAATATAGAAACACATTCTATGAGCAAATAAGAAAGTAAAGTCTACAATTTTCAATCATCAACTCAAGCATCGACATTAAAAGTTCTCCCAAACCCAATACTATTGCATAATATCTCCAATGTTTAGCGATAGCTACCAAGCTCATTAGGTTGTGTATAAAGTAATATTTTAAGTTAAAGATATTTCAACGTAGGTAAATTATTTTCTTAAGTGGACGCAAACATGAAAGCCACATATTAGAATGCAAAGCTAAACACATCAACATGCATAGTAACAATAATCCTACACAGTAAGCTATTTTTATTCTTTTTGGTTGTGCTTATCAGATTGCTAAAGAATACAACTTCTTTCAGGGGGAAAAAAGTAGCAAATAACAACACAGACTTACCTCCTTAATGACTTTGAAACTCCTCTTACAAATCAAGATCACAATCTTCACAAAAAAAAAGACATCACTACAAGAAATTGTAAACTTAGAAAGAATGAGGAAAGTATTCTTGTTATTTAGAATAGAAAGCTCATTACAAACTAGGGGCCATCTTACTTCTATTAATAGAAGAGATGCCCAACGGCTATAAAGGCAAAAAGGTAAAAAGCAGGAAACACTGTTCCAACGGTTAGTTGGACAGTGTTTCATCTGCTAAAAGACAAGGGAGAAACAGGGATGATTAGCCACTAATTTATAAGATTATTAGGGCTAATTCAAGGTAAAAAATACACTGAAGAATAACAAAAATAGAGCTTAGTCTACTGATGACATAGGAAGGAGTCAGTAGACAAGAACCCTGCTGAGGTGACCCTGCTGAGGTACACCCTGCTGATGTACCCTGCTGATGTACTTAGTCTACTGATGACATAGGAAGGAGTCAGTAGACAAGAACCCTGCTGAGGTACACCCTGCTGATGTACCCTGCTGATGTACCCTGCTGAGGTATTCTAACACTCCCCCTCAAGCTGGTGAATGGATATCAATCATTCCCAGCTTGCTAAGGAGATAATCAAAGGATTTCTTAGGCAGACCCTTAGTAAGGACATCAGCAACTTGATTTTGAGAGTTGATAAACTTGAGCTTGATAAGGCCACAGTCCAATTTTTCCTTGATAAAGTGTCTGTCAACCTCAACATGCTTTGTTCTATCATGTTGAACAGGATTGTGGGAGATGTCAATGGCAGATTGATTATCACAATATAGGATCATAGGTGCCATTCTCTGAATCCTTAGATCATCCAGAATGATTTTGAGCCAAAGTAATTCACAAACACCCACAGCCAAGGCTCTAAACTCTGCTTCAGCACTAGATCTTGATACCACCCCTTGCTTTTTACTCCTCCAAACCACAGGATTCCCAAAAAGAAACACACAATGACCAGAGGTGGATCTTCTGTCATCAATGCAGCCAGCATAGTCAGAATCAGTGTAGGCCTCTAGTAACTTCTGATCATCCTTTTTGAATAGAACTCCTTTTCCAAGACAGCTTTTGAGATAGTACACAATTCTTTCAGCAGCATTTTGATGACACCGTTTAGGGGAGTGCATATACACACTCACACAATGTTCACAAAAAAAGGCAATGTCAGGCCTTGTGTGAGACAGGTAAATGAGCCTCCCCACAAGCCTTTGGTAGGCATTTTTGTCCACATCTTCATCTTCTGGTGCAAGGTTGATCCCATGGTTGAAATCAATGGGGGTCTTCATAGGTTTGCAACCAGATTTCCCACAGTCTCTTAGAAGATCAAGTATGTATTTTTGCTGGGAAATGAATATTCCCTGCTGTGAGTACATAACTTCAATCCCTAGGAAATACTTCAATTTCCCTAGTTCCTTGATATCAAACTCATTCCCAAAAAGGTCTTCATTGAGCATTGCCTTCAAGATCATCCCTGTGATGATTATATCATCAACATAGACTAAGAGAATAGATCTCTTTCCATGTAAATTGAATTTCATAAATAAGGTATGGTCACCTTGGCTTTGTTTATAGCCAATACTTATCATGGCTTTTGTAAATCTCCCAAACCAGGCCCTAGGGGACTGTTTGAGGCCATACAGAGCCTTTTTTAATTTGCATATTTTTCCTTGTTCCACTTGGAAACCAGGAGGAATATCCATAAAAATGGTTTCCTCAAGGTCCCCTTGTAGAAAAGCATTTTTTACATCATATTGATGTAATCCCCAGTCTAGGTTAGCAGCCAAGGATAGAAGTATTTTGACAGTGTTCATCTTTGCCACAGGGGCAAAGGTGTCAAAATAGTCAATTCCATGGGTTTGGGTATACCCCTTGGCAACTAACCTTGCCTTATATCTTTCAATGGTGCCATCAGACTTGTACTTGATGGTAAAGACCCATCTACGATAACAGATTTTAGCCTTTGGGAGCTCAACAAGCTCCCATGTTTTATTTCTTTCAAGAGCATTCATTTCTTCCTTCATAGCTTTGTGCCCAATTTTCATCTCCTAAGGCATCCGAGAATCTTTTGGGCACGTAACTATTTAGAAGATTCTCCATAAACCTTTTCTCTGTTTGTTTGACATCCTGTCATAAGACAGAAATTCCTCATAGGGTGCAGGTACAAGCCCTAGTAGGTTTCCTCAATGCAATAGGAAGATTATCACCGGATGAAGAGTCATCTTTATCGAAATTTTGAGGAAAAACAGTGAGCATCGTAGTGGGTTCCTCATTCGTGTATGGAACTTCTTGTTCATTTGTGTTAACAAGTGGTGTCCTCAATTGGAACCACATTTTGAACCCTCATCCAGCTTCTTCCTGGTATAGATTATGGGAGTCTTTTCTTTGCTCTTATTCATAAGAGGAGCATCGATTGTTGCTCAAGAGGAGGAACATCAAGTTCATGTTCGAGAGATAGAACCTTCATGATTTGCATCATTACTAGGACCTGTTTGAGGCCTTGCTTTGAGGACCTGTTGAGGACCTCCGTAATCTGAAAGATCGAAATCAATATCAAGAAGAAACATTTCCACTTTCATAATCAGATTAAAGTTCTCCCCCTGATCATAGCTTTCCTGAGAAGTAGGGGTGCATTTCATAGAAGGTAACATCCTTGGTTATGAAAATCCTCTTTGTGGGAGGATGGTAACATTTGTAACCTTTCTGTGTGTGTTGGAGTACCCAATGAACACACACTTAATGAGATCTGGGATCAAGTTTTCCCTGTTAGGTTGGTGTATGTGAACAAAGGCCTCACATCCAAACACTTTAGATGAACTCCTTGATTTTAGAAAATCCGGAAAGAGTTTAGTAAGAGTATCAATGGGACTTCTTTTCCAAGGACTTTAGTAGGCATCCTATTTATAAGATGAGCGCAGAGAGACCCGCCTCTCCCAAAGAATGTTTAGGCACATTCATTTGGAAGAGGAGGGCCTGGCCTAAATTGTATCCATAAGTGTGCTATTTTTCCTTTCACCACCCCATTTTGTTGGGGTGTGTACACACAAGAGGATTCATGTATGATCCCTTTTCTTCCAAAAAGGACTTAGGAATTTGTTGAAATAATCCCTAGCATTGTCAGTTCTTATCTTTTGATTTTGACCTCAAACCGAATCATAATCATATTGTAGAACACAGAAAAATCATGCAAGATCGATTTTTGTTTCATAAGATACAACCAAGTTGTTCTAGTACGATCATCAATAAAGGTGACAAACCAATGAGCACCATTGATATTGGGGTTGGTGGAGGACCCCAAATATCACTTTGTATATAAGATTAAAAGGATTAGCGAAAGATTAGATGCAATAGGATAAGACACCCTTTTATGTTTAGCAAATTCACATTCATTACATTTGAAATCAACTGAGTTTAACCCTTTACATAAATTAGGAAACAAATGCATAAGAATCGAAAGAGGGTGACCAAGTCTCCTATGATACAACATAATCTTATCATGACTAGTCTTAGACAAAAAGAAGTATTCGACAACTAAGCTTGTCATTATCTTCACCTTCAAAACATAGAGACCTTCTTTAGCCCTAGCAAGTCCAATCTTCCTCATGGTTTCTAGAACTCATATCACCACAGAGTTAGTAGAGAAAAGAGCATAACATTTAGAGTCTCTAGTTAACTTTCTGATAGATAGGAGACTAGCAGTGAGATTAGGAACATGCAAGACATCTTTTAAGGTTAGGTCATTGTTTATAGTAACATTTCCAATGCCTGCCACACTCATTGAAGAACCATTAGCAACTGTAATGTTCCTCTTAGTAGTACAAGGCACATAGACAGAAAAACATGCAATATTAGGAGTCATATGGTCAGTAGCCCCAGAATCAACAACCCAATCCCTGGTAACATTCTGATTTAAGAGATTTAAAGAAGCCATACCTGAAAAAACCATTGAAGATGATGGATTTTCCAAGGTATCTAAGAACTTCCTCAATTTCTCTATTTCAGATTGACCAAGAGTAGGATTCTGATTCATGGGGTTTTGATCCATACCTCATCCATTGCTTTCAGACTTGCGAGAAATTTGCGGTGTGAGCCAAGGGTTCTTTGTTTTTCCCTGGTCTCCCATGCAATTTCCAACAGTAATTCTTTGGTATGTCTCGCTTTTTTTACGGTGAGAGAGCAAAACAGATCGTCCTATCGAGTTTCATATTTTCCTTTTGAGAAGGAAATTTCTTTTCTGGATATCCTTTGACTCGGTGGTCTTAGGGTACCTTTGATTCCTCGACCACTATTAAAGCGAGAGCCATCAATAGAGGAGTGTCAATCATGACACCCTCCTACTTTCCTCTGCTCTAACAATAGCAATTGTTTCATTCAAATTAGGAAGATCATCTTTTCCAAGAATTTGGACCCTCACAAGGTCAAAATCCTGGTTTAAACCAGTAAGAAAGGAAAAAATCCTATCTTTTTCCATCATCCTTCTCAAGGTAGCAGCATCATCTTTATCTTTCATTTGAATGCACCGATAATGATCAAGTTCCCCGCCACATACCTTGCGAGAAGATTGGAATACTCGGTGATGGATTTGTTACCTTGCTTGGTGTTTTGAATCTTTGCTCTTATCTCATGATTTTGAGCAAACATCATTCACCTTGAGTAGATCGCTTGGTCGTCCCCTGATTTCCTTAATGTTTCCGAAACATGTAGGGTCACCGATTTCCGGGGTCATAGAATTCCAGAGCCATGACATCACCATTGAGTCCTTTTCATCCCAACTATCAAACCTGGATCATCCTTGCTTTGGACCAGTCCCGAAAAGATGGCTCGGTTGCCTCTACCTTTCAAGAAGGTTCGACAAACCGTGACCATTTCGAGATAATTTTTCCCATTCAACTTGTAAGCGGCATGAATGTTTTGAAGCTCACCGAGTTTATAGGATTTTCAGTAATAGAAGGATCAGTGGCTGCACTAGTTGCAGTGGAACTAGCCATTGATCAGGAAGAAATTTGAATTTTTCGAAGAAGAAATTCCCAGAAAAATCTAAAGCTCCGATACCATGTAAACTTAGAAAGAATGAGGAAAGTATTCTTGTTATTTAGAATAGAAAGCTCATTACAAACTAGGGGCCATCTTACTTATTAATAGAAGAGATGCCCAACGGCTATAAAGGCAAAAGGTAAAAGCGAAACACTGCTCCAACGGTTAGTTGGACAGTGTTTCATCTGCTAAAAGACAAGGGAGAAGCAGGGATGATTAGCCACTAATTTATAAAGATTATTAGGGCTAATTCAAGGTAAAAAATACACTGAAGAATAACAAAAATAGAGCTTAGTCTACTGATGACATAGGAAGGAGTCAGTAGACAAGAACCTCTATGAGGTGACCTCTTTGAGGTACACCTGGCGATGTACCTCACGATGTACTTAGTCTACTGATGACATAGGAAGGAGTCAGTAGACAAGAACCTGTCGCCGAGGTACACCTGGCCGATGTACCTCTTTGATGTACCTATTTGAGGTATTCTAACAGAAATGTTGCTTTTGAAAAGAACATATTTCCAAGCAACCTACCATTTCTTTGAGATAATCTACTCCAGAAAGGTCAAACAGAAACAGGTCAGCAACTAATGTACACCTATTGTTCACATATAATCTGATGATGTAATGAGAAGTAAATTATGTATTCAATTAAAGAATATGAAAATTGAAAATGAATTTTACTTTTGCAAAAAATACTTGTTGAATTTTTCTTGTCTTACCTTGGAACAAGAAATGCTCCGGTTACTCTCGTCAACTTTGGCTGTTGTAATTGCGCAGTTTCATTCTCAACCTCTTTAACACAGTAAGAAACTCACTGCCAAATAGAGAGAGAAAAACAAAATACAAAGGAGAAGAATATGGATCTGCGAGATATGAAGAGGATATGCTCGAACCGGACCGCATCTCGCTTTGCACATGGAGCTTTCGACATAAAAAAAGCCTATCTGGCTTCGCTATCGCTCATGACTTGTATTGTAGTCGTTTATAATGCTACAACAGCAGGCATAGCTGCATAAACATTCTGCGATTCTTAACCAGAGAAGGCATCTCAATGTCTGTGAAATGAGACATAAAAAGTATGAAGAAGTATGGTTCCACTATTAACACAAAGTTGCTTAATTAAAATTTTGGATGGAAAAAACACCAGCATGTGAAATTAAAAGTGGATGATGAATGTATATGAAGGACACACATTAACCTTAGTTTCGCATGACAAATAGCACAAAACCAGCAACAGCTTTTTTAGTTAATCTTGGAACAAAATGCATGTAAAGAGAGCACATAATGAAATCTTGGAACAATTATTACATTTATTCGAATTCAACATGAACTCCAAATAGGATTGATGGAATAAGCTCAAGATCAGTATTTAAACTTTTAACATGCACAGAAATCCTAGGATAAAGCTGGGAATGCTCATTCTTCCTTGGACCCAGCTTTTCCTAATGAAGCAAAAGTTTCTAAACTGGTAGTACAAACTATTTCATAAGGCATTAGATGGTGAAATATAATGGAAGGTATCCTCTTATAAATCACATAGCTTAACTGCCATTCAACTGTTAGGTTTTCATGAGCTAAAAACATTAATATTTACTCTATCATGCATAATTAGATGATTGGAATGGAAACATCCAAGTTTTCTGCCTCCCATGTACATATTTACTTTATTTTTTCAGCAATCAAAATCTTAGTCAAAGAGCATAATTTTTTTTAACCAATATTCTTATGAGGGGTAGAAAATGGAAAAATCTTCTACAACCAAATGAGGAAAAAAATTTCAAAAGTTCACACAAGGCCCGGACAAGACCTTTCAGTCTATTCCAACCAAATTGATTCTATAAACCTCTACCAATAATGTAGAAAAAGATATTATGCTTTGTCCAATACCTGATTGAGAAAACCAGCCCCAAATGCTATAATGACTTTGAATTACAGTCGATCATCATAGCACAAACTTCATCTATATGTTCCCTTATAATTCTTTTAACTTCCTGAGGCATATCAGATGAGATGTGAATGGGTATTCATTGTGATAATATATATATATACTTGGCTAAGGAATTCTGAAAACATAAAACTAAAAGAAACAACCATAGATAATCCAGATCAACTAACTTTGCAAATGAACTGTAACCATCAAGAGTCTCAAGGAGTTTCTTCATTGACCATCTCCAAATCATGGCTTTGAAATCAGACACTTTCTTCTGAGGTGAAGCGGTCTAGCCATAGAAAACATTCGACCCATGCATTTAATCCATTTTTATTAATATCCGACAACTACACTGTGAAATAAGTGTTCCGAATTGATCTTACCAGCTATCATCTTCTACACAACAATCGAACGACCACATTTTAAATGGCCTAAAAATGAGTGAAGAAAATTACATCCAATACTACAAAATTAATCAAGCTAATGGAAATCACAGAAATTCCCGTAATTAGAAAAAGACAGTCGTCGTAGGTAGAAACTTACATGTAAATGTAGCCAAGGGTCGAGCTTTTGCCGTATCGATTGAAGGTCTGACCTTTCTTCCACCCATGCGACGACTTTACTTGACCTCCCTCATTCATGGAATAAGTTTCAAAAGCCGGGCAACACCTCGATCGAATTCCAACAGATATAAATTCAGACTTACACACAACAAAACCCCAATCTCAGATACATATGTAACTAAAAAAATAAGCTTCTTAAAGTTATCCAATTTGTTTAATAAATTAGGTAAACGAACAATATTTCAAAATTCTTATCACTTACATTGATCACATCTTCTCCCAACTTTCATCGGCAGCAGAAGAAATATAACAATAGATTAAACACTGTTAAAGGAATATGAGAGCAACAAAAAAGAGATGAATAGAAACATGAATTAATGTTCTGAAAATAGAGGTACAAAAGACGGTGGGAGCAGCACAAGTGCAAAAAATACCAAAACAATCCAATGACTAATTAAAGAAGAGCAATGCATCGTAATTGACCTTTGACAACTCACAAAAACAGTGTAAAAATCAGATGAGCAAAGATGTCGGCAAGAGTGAAGGGGGCACCGAGCAGATGCGCCTTCCATAAGCGCAGTACATGAAGGGGGCGAAGGAGACGATGCATTTTCCCAGAATTTATGACTTCTTCAATCCTGGCGTAATTTTCTTAAGCGTTATCAGAACACGGTCTTCTCGACCAAGATCTTTTACCTGTCAGTGGAATTTTTTAGTGGACATCAAACACGGTGAGAGGGGATGAGGGGCGGTGGTGGAGATGAGAAGGCGGTGGTGGATATGAGAAGCGGACGTAGGCAGAATGAGTCATTGTACACGCAGAGGCCAACAGGAAGACCACGTCTGGTAGGGTGTGCGATGTCCAACACGACATACTATCAGAAAGTACACGACGTCGTTTTGGAAGAGAATATGCAGGGGAAAAAAAAGCGGAACACGACAAAATAGTCGTCCATTTTATCTATAAATAATAGGTACTCCCTATTTAGATATATACTAGTAGCGTAACGCGATAACGTCATGACGTTTTGGCCTCTCGTTCTTGCCAATTAATGTTCCCTGAGTTCGAATCACCGGTAAATCAATAATACCAGGGAGATCGAGCAACTACCAAAAGAAGGAAAGAGGAAAAATTAGATAACATATCATTCACCAAAAAAAGGTCAATGCTTAAGCCCTGAAAAAGAGTATCATCATCATCATCATCAAGGAACTTACTGAAAAAAAAAGTTATCATCAACGGTCAAGGAACTTTCGTGGTTTATCTAACAAAATCATAAACTGAAGAAGATAATGCTTCTTTAATCAATATCATGAAGTCCATAATGTCGGATAAAAGAGCAGGAAGATGTAGATCCTAAAGATATATTACAGTAATGGGGCCCTTTCATCTCTAGGGTGTCTTAGAATTAGTTGCGACATAGTAGTCTGCAGCCATTGACACTAAAGATAGCTAAGAGCCTAAGACAAACATTTTGTTTAATAAAGAGTTCATTGTTATCTCAAGGCAACAATTAATATCATTTAACAGCTGCATGAGTAGAAACACTGAAAGAGAACCCAATTCATGCATCTAACACATATTCGCCCCTGCTTATTTGACAATTTGCAAAGCCACAACTTGATACAGTCATAGCTTTCAAAAAACGCATGAAAGTCGAGTACTCGAACTTAAGAAGACACACCTTATAGAGCATCTCTTATCAATGATAAGAAATCATTAGGAAAAAAAGGAACAATATGCAAGTTTTATCACTTACTCGAATTTTAGCTCCTCGATAAGTTATAACTCCCGAATGCAAGTCAATGTGGTAAATTCATACGCTACCATTGTAGCACATCAGCAAAATTGTAAAAATTCCAGTGTGAAACAGAAATTGCCAATAATTAAGCAAATCTATGAAGTCTGATATCTCAGAAAACACCAAAGATGCTAGTAATCGTAAATGCATGATAGTGATACACAAAAAAACAATATGTGTATGATGCTTGAAAATGAGTATCCAGCCATCCTTTAAATAAACAATGATTCAAAGATCCATCTATGGCACACATTTAAAACTGAAAACACATGATAGCAGAATTTTGGGAATCAAAGGGACATATAAAATAACTCTAATGCAACTGAAAATGACGCAGTGTACCATAACAGGAATTTCACGCACCTTGATTGTGTCATAATGGTTTAGATGCTGTTCTCTTCTGCTTTTAGATAAAAGGCAGCTGGATCAAACTTGTTGCAGCAGTCATTGATGTGGATACGAATTCCGTAAATGATCCAACAAAGAAACCGGCCTACTAATTGGTTAAAGATGTGGATTTTCAAGAATCTGCTTTGCTGGTGTCTTGCATCTTGTCTTATACTCCATTTTGACAAGTTAAGGCTGCTTTGCAGAATTTCTGGTTTGCGTTTTAGTTTCAGGATTGATTTCTATCTGGTTTAAGTTCAGGTCTGCCATATGTTTTGCTAGGTAAACAGCACACCAAACCAATAGAACAAGGGTTAGCTCCGCGGCTGGTCTACAAGCAAGGTAAGTAGGTCCATTACCGGCCAACTCCGGACCGAAAAAACTATTCAATCAATCTCACACAGCAGGATGAAGTTTGACACGAAACTACAAAGACATACATAATCAAAGGTCCTTCAATCAATTCAAAAGTTAAAAGTTTATCACAATGGAAATTTATAAGTAGGAAATACTATCGAGATTTTCACGAAACAATCTCCTAACTCAAGTTCCCATTTGAGTGACCAAGCAAAAATTCATTGATAACGTCTTTCCATTATTCATATTCATTTTTATTCACATAAAGCCGCTTCTACGCAGACGTGTAAAGTAAGATCTATCTAGACTTTCTTTGTTCAAAGAAATTATTTCCCATTTCTCGCTTTTTAGGCGCGAATGCGTATGATGTTAATCTACATTATTTCACAAAATTATGAATAATACTAACTGGATATGTTATAATTACAGCGATATTGAGCGCTCATCAAAGCGATGATAAATAACAAGAAGTTGGGAAAGTTGGAATGGATGAACCGAATCGGTTTCCAAAATTGGCTCAAGCCAATGACGCCCCGCGTCTTGGCAACATCAAGAGGAGCCACCGGAAAACGTGCAAAATTCGGTTTAAATCATGACTATGCTTGAAAGAGAGAAAAAAAAGGCAAGAACAAGATATATCCAAATAAATACCCATTGGAGTTTCACGCCACCAGGCCGGCACTTCTTGAGAGTAGAAGGCTTGCATAAACAAAGAAAAATAAAATTAGAATCATAAAGAAACCCTTTTTTTTATGGGAATACTTAGAGTTCAACGAAAATTACAGATCAAGACTTTGCCAACATTTCAAATTGCCCCACAAGCGGTGTAAAGTGGAGTACTTCCATCTCCTATAGCATAAGTTCGTGGATAAAACAAAAAGTCGGGCACGTTACAAGTTGCACCCGAAGCTCTGATACATTTGCTTGAAGATCAAGAAGGAGTCAGATACAATCCAAAAATCCATTCAGAGCAGGCCATATGCAAAGCAAGAATACCCTATCAACAAATTGTGTATTTATAAACTTATAAAGAGCACCGCAATTAAGCAAAAGGATTATGCCTTAGTGCAAACAAGAGACTATGGCCCTTCAACACAAACGTAGGGCGGTGTAATATCAATACTCATTAAAGAACCGGAAATTGTAGCAAAAAAGACCAAAAATTAAAACAAACAAATTCAAATTAGTGTGCTCTAAAACATTGTTCGAAAGATAGGTAATCAAGTCATATGAAACTAATATTCATTACCATGCATAATTTAGCTAGAATGTACCCAAATCCATCACCCTCATATTCAACGCCAACTCGTAATCCATGTGTCTCGTGATTTTATCTTTACTGAAACAAATGGGCATCGAAGCATAAGGGAAAAGAACTAAACAATGAGCTACATTAAGCTTCTAAGTCCATGAATTTGAATTTGGGAATATACTTACAGTAACCTTCCAAGCTCTTTCTGACTTTGTAATGTCATTGTAATGTCATTTCAATCCATTTCCTAATACAGTTAAACCTTATGATTTTTATGGCAAACCCCCAAAAACAACCACAACACACATGCATAAGAAAAAACCAAACATCTACCCAAAGCTGAACTGCAAAAAGATGGGAACATAACTGCAGAGGCATCAAACCGTAGCTTAAAAACAGAGTTGAAGATGACCTAGCACAGATTAAAACCAACACACAACACCAAACAAGCATGCGGCCTACCTCAAACACAAAAGAAAGATAGAAGAAGGAAAAAACGCATACATCGGTCGAATCTAAGAACAAAGTCGTTGATGAAAGATAATCGATGACCACCAAGCGCGGACTACAAACCAAAAGCATCATTAGCATCGAAAACAACCATAGAACCCTCAAACTCAAAAATCAAAGCATGCATCTACAATGGCGAAAAACATGGAGTGAATAACATATACGAACCCAAAAACAAAGGAAAACAATTGAAGGAGAGAAGAGAGAAACCAAACCAAACCCAAGCCCATTAACGTGCGTATAAATGCAAACCGATACATCATAAAATCGCACCTGAAGCAAAAAAAAGCGGATAACGCATAACCTAAATTACCTGCAAAATCCCCCTTTCAGTGCAATATCAGAGCTCACACGAAGCACCTCAACTGCAAAAACCACAGCCAAACACACTGATTAACCACCTAGAAAGAAAATCTAAGAGAAGAAGAAGGTAGGTATCAATAGCTCACCGCAAACCAGATCATCACTTTTTCTCGAAAAGAAAAGAAAAAAAAAACAGATCAGAACCCTTTTTTTTGGAAAAAGAAAAGAAAGGAAGAAGCTTCAAAGAACTCACCACCCACAAATCATTTTCATACTTCAATTTCACAGAAATCGTGATGAGTAGTAGTGGATCCTTCTCTCTCTACATTTTGTTAAAGAAATGAAAAGGTAAATCATCAATATATATATAGCTAGCTAAGTCGCTTTTCTTCTCCGGCCGTTTTTTCCGGCCGTCGTGAAGGTGAAGATGAAGAGCCGCCAAGCGCAAAGTAGAGAGTTGCAGAAGAATATTTCAGGCATTAAGAAATTCTCACTGCCGTTAAAGCAGAGTCAAAGATTTTCCGCCGCTTTGATTGTCCTTTTATGTATAATCACATCTGCTTGGATTTTTTCTTCATTGAATAGCTCTGAAAGCTAGACAATATTAATTGGAAGGAAGAAGATAGGAGTTGAAGCGGTGGTGCGGTGATGGAGCGAGAAAAGGACGCGTGTATTTTATTATGACAAAAAGGACGCGTGGGTTGATACATAACGGCGTCGTTTTAATTTCTCTTGGGCCAAAAAAAAAAAAAAACAAAAAATAGGAATAGCGACGACCAAAACGTCGCTAAAGGCGTACGACCAAAAACGCCGCAAAAAGTCGTCCAACCAAAACAGCAAATTTAAATAGGTTACTCCAAGTATGATATATATATATATATATATATATATATATATATATATATATATGTTATTATAATAATAATAATTATTATTCAATATAATAACAAACAACAATATAACAATAATAATATTACTATAATGTGAGTATACGAGTAAATTGAGGATAATAAATATGACGATTTTAGGTTCCTTTAATGGTAGTTTTAGGGTTTTCTTCGTTTACGCACCGCTCGTGTGTAATTTTCACTTATTCTCAACACATATCTTCGAGTTGGAGGTAGGGCTTTTCGTGAACAAAGCTCGAACTTGGCTCGTTTAAGCTCGTTCGTTAATGGTATCGAGCCGAGCTCGATCAGTTTCTTCTGCTCGTTTACTAAACGAGCGAACACGAGCCCTGCTTGTGAACGCTCGTTAGTGTTCGCGAACTTAAGTAATATACATAAAACATATATACACATTAACAATTTACACATTGAGTTTGTAGTTGAACGAGACGAACTCGAAAAAAATACTATTCAACTAGTCGAGCTTGAAAAAAATACTATTGAACGAGCCGAGCTCGAGTTCGAGCTTGTTCGCGAGTTTGATCTCGAGCTCGAACATTTTTCATACTTATCGAGCCGAGCTTGAACGGCTTTTTAGGCTCGTTAGGCTCGTTTTTTATAACGAGCGAGCTCGAACGAGCTCAATTACAAACGAGCTCGAGCTTGAACTTCAACTACTCGACTCGACTCGTTAACAACACTAGTCGGATGCTTTCTTCTCAAAAGTATACTTTGATTTTGCTTAAAAGCAAAGTATATTTTAACTTTAACAATACGTATGCTTTTAGGTACTTGCCTAATATATATATATTAGAATTTGGATTGGTTTTAGGTTGGGTTGGGTAGAAAAATAAATTATCCGAAACTGAACCATTATAAATTCGGTTTGGTTACAAACCAAAGTGATTCATTCGGTTTGTTGCTGGATTTAGGTTTGGTTTGGACTTTCGATTTTTACAAGTTCCTACTTTTATTTTTTATAAAATATTTTTATTTTTTTGGAAACGAAAGGTTTCACACACTAAATATGTCCCCAATGAGGCTCGAACCCAAGTCGCAATGTTAGGGTATAGTCTAGCTAACTGCTAAGCCGATGTACTGATGATATGCCAGACCCGCATGCGGCCATGCGGGCCCTCGGATTGAACCGAATTAAGGTTTCACGCCACCACACAACATCCATCTCCACCTGTCCGTCGGCAATTGAGCTAGACCCTGGAGGGAAGCCGTTTACCCTATGGGCCCGTAAGTGCACTTTGGGCAGAGAACGATCCCGTGGCCATCCAGCTCAAGGTCCGCCGGACCAGGCCATCCCCAATACTTAATGCAAATCAGGGCTCGATCATAATAGATCAAGAGACAAGTTCGCCAAGCAATGAACGACTATCCCGGTACCCTCTGCAATCGATCAAGCGTAGTTTATCCACAAGCGCACTTAATTATGCCTGATTGTACTTAATTAGGTCTTGTCGTTATTAGTCTAATCATGATTAGCCCTTTGCCTATAAATAAGGTCGTCTTGTAACTCATTCGAGGATCCAAGAATTAATATATGCAGAAACACACTGACAATTTGTCGACTTATGAACCCGCATTCATACTATCTAAGTCCGACCACTGTGAGTTCTTAATAACCACCGCATCTCATCGGAGAAATCATTTATATTTAACTAGATATTCACATAAAAACCCGTTATCGTCATTGTGATATTTCCGACAATATCAACCGAATACATTTCTTAATTTATTTTGGAAAAGCTACCGGTTTCTACTTGAGACATCATACATTTTCTTTAAAATAAGAAAATCCCTTAAAAAAATGTTTCCCTTTTTAAAACAAATGGAAAGATATAGAGGTTATTTTTGTCATAGAACCATCAGTTTGCGACGGAGGGAGTATTTGTATCACAATAATAACAGAAAATTGCTGCCATCCGCCCGGATTAATTGTTGGGAAGTTCGGTGATTTCCAGAGAAAAGAAGATCTTCAAAATGGCAAACCAGCTTAGGTAGCTTCCGGATCTTTCAATATATATATATATATTTTTTATTACATTCTGTCTTTGCCTTTACTTTCGGTGGAAAATGATTGACGGAATTGGAATTGTTTATCCGATGTCAGAAACCTTGGTCGCTTCGTGTATTCCAATACCTCGTTTTTAAGGTACTAATTTCTTCATCTTATTCTATTTTTACTGTTTCTTCTTTTTGTTGGTGGTTTTGATTTTTGCTTTTCAAACTTCTTGGCGTCTGCAGGGTAATTAACAGGAATTTAAACTACGACTTAAAACACCATCCTGGTTATCTAGGTTTGTCTGGTATCCTGTTCCCTTGTCCTCTGGGTTATGTTTTTTTTTTTCTTCCTTTTCGCAGATGTTTCTAAATCTCTACGGATGATTTTTGCAGGTATCAAGTTCGGGGTCGGAACAAGTATTATTTATGCCATTTTCTCTCGGTATGTTTAATTGCTTGTTTAGGTGAGCTAGGTTTCAGCTTTTTCTCCATTTGTATGTTTAACTTTATATTTCATGTGACTGCAGTGTGGGTTTTGATGACTGGCTGGCTGCCCGCAGGTTTGTTACCAGCTCTTAACTCATCTGTTCGTTTTTATGTATATTGTTTTTAACCAGGGGTAGGGGTGGGGGTGGGGGATTTCGGTGCTTCGGAAATGTAATTAGAACTAGATGTTAAGTAAAAAAAGGATCCTCGAGTCGTGGTTTTGTCTTTTAGACATTTATTGTGAGGAAGATCTGTATTTGTCTTTATTTGGTTTTCTAGTGGTGGAGTCAGGGGTAGGGTTTTAGTAATCTTGTTCTGTTATACTATGTATATCCTTTTCCATCTATGTAATTGTGAGACAAATAGAAGGACGTGATTGTTCTTTTTTATGTTTATTCAGTTTTATTAGTTAACTCTTCAGTTATACTATGTTCGCTTCTAATGTGTATCTTTCTGATGTTTACTAGGATGGTGCGAAAACCGAGTGAATTAGTTTCAAACTAATAGTGAATTGCTATTTTATTAACACTTTCTTTTATGCAGAAAAGAGAATTCCACGGAGGCTCGCTTGGATCGCAGGTTTCTTTTCGTATTACATTCTTGAAGTTTAACTGTGACATGCCTTCATTTTGCCTGCTCCATTTGTTTTAGCAGTTAAGTGTGAAGTTCATAGAGGAATTTGGGTTTCAGCATCGGTCATGAAATGGGACATCCATCTATTCTTGATTACTTATTTATTCATGTATGCTCTATGTTGTTGTTTGAGATCCTGCATTTCCAATCACATACCAAGCCTGCTGAACCAACCCTGTTTTAGCGCCCTAAATGAAAGTTACTAGTGGACGCTTCAGTCAAGTTCACATTAATGCTTATTCTGTGTTAGCTTTGTTATTATATACTTATATTTCCGGTTGCATCCTTAGAGTCTTGGGGATACGATTGTAGCGAAATTTGAGTTCCAGAGTGTAGTCTTAAAGAACAAGGATAAACAAGAGCATCAACGACTCTTGCTTTTCATTGAAAGTTATAAAATAGCATATTCTGCTTTCCACAAATGGAGAAGACAGATATTATACTCCAAAAAAGAGTGTTACAGCTTAACAGAAATACTAGCTGACAAAAGTTACTTGTCATGTCACCTAACTTTTCCCTCTCTCGTACGTGGCTGGCAAAGGCACATGGTCGTTAGCTCAGTATTTAAACATTTAAATTAGCAAGACTACATCCTATATGGCATCCTTTCCCCTCAGAAGCGGTCTCATCCTTGAGGCCAGTGACTTTTGTGGGAGCGTCATCAGGGGGGTGCGTGAGTAAGGTATGATACGTTGAAGGATGTAAAAAGTTTCTAATCTGATGGTAGGTCAATGATGTAGCGACTAGGCGTTGTCCCTTTGAAGAGAATACCTTCCTGTAAGTTCCTTGTCCTTACACTTTTACCAAGTACATCCAAAGTCAGGATCATGTTGTAGGCCATCAAAGCTAGTAAGTTCAGCCCTTAGAACAACTTGTTAAGACTCCTTACGGCTCAATGCTTCTGCAACCGTGTTCTTGACCCCAGCCTTGTGATGCCCTACAAAGGTGAATTTTTGCAAATAAATGAACGGCCGTGCATGCATCCAGTTGATATGCTTCCGAGTGTTGATATGCATGCTAGTTATTTTACAAAGGTTTGGTGGTCAGTGGTCACTCTAAAGCAAGAACTCTTTCTGGATTAGATAGCGTTCTGAAGTTTGTAAGGCCCTGGTAAGAGCGTTAACTTCCTGCTCGTATGTGGTCTACATCTGTCTGGCTTTGTATAATTTCTCACTAACGAAAGCCACCAGTCGGTTCTCATGACTTAGGACCGCCCCTATGCCTACCATTGATGCATCAGTCTCCACTTGCAACAACTTGTCAAAGTTAGGTAAAGCAAAGACATGTGCTATGGTGACCTTGTCCTTGATCATTGCAAAGCTCTTCACTTGTGGCTCCTCCCATTTGAATCCTTTCTTCTTGAGACTCTCAGTTAGGGGTGCAACGTGGAAGCTGAAATATTTGATGAACTTCGTATAAAATGAAGGTAGGCTAAGGAATCCCTGTAACTCCTTGCCATTCAGAGATGTCCAGTTTTGTTTCAGAGTCTTCATCTCGTAGATCTGGGGGTCTGCTAACATCACCTTCTTCGAAACGCTTGACGGAGTTCCTGAATGTTCGGCGATGAACGTATTGTTCTTCAAGAGTTTGAGTTGGTTCTCTGTCTGTACGAATGGGTTTTTTTCCTTGATCTTCCTTTCCTCGCTTCAGATCTCCTCACAGTTTGAGGCATTTCCAGCATGAACAGTTCGAGCTTCAGATGAACCTTTGCAACAGCGTCCCAAAGGAACTTCAAGATGGTGTAGACGTCTTAAAATAATGAGGATAAACAAGAGCATTAACAACCATTTTCATTGAAAGGTGGTAAAATAGCATATTCTGCCTTCCCCAAGTGGAATAGACAGATATTGTACTCCAAAAAAGGGAAATCCAGACGGTGTAGATCATGCCACACTGCACACCTCCACATATGGAGGGTGTAGGCAAAAACTTCCCCCAAAAAGAGCGTTGCAACTTTTCACCTGACTTTTCCCTCGTACCTAGCTAGCAAAGGCACCTAGTTACCAGCTCAGCATCTGAACATTTAAGTTAGTAAGGCTACATCTTACATCACAGATTAGTTTGGAAATGAATAGGTAGTGCAGGTTTAAGGTTAAATAGTAGTTGTTTATCTGAACGAGAGATATTATACTAAAACTGTTGTTGTATTGAACTGTTTGGAACAGCGAGTAAAAAGAAGCACTTATTTCAGTTTAAAGTTTGGACAAACTCTTGTTTCTTTTTCCCATGTCTCTAGTGGAAAAGCACTTAGAGCTCAGCTGAAAGTTCTGACAAACTCTTGTTTCTTTTTCCCTTGTCTCCAGTGAAAGATGTGAATCTGCAGAAGCTCACTTGAAGATGCTGGAAAGGTTGGTTATTTTTCAGAGACTTAATTTAGTAGACCTAATCCTTGATACTTTTACGTTAAGGAGTTGTAACAATTTCGAGGGTATTCAGTGCTTATGGCATAGGGTGTGGGTTTCTCCCTATATCGTTTGAAATAAGCATGTTTACTTCTTTTTTCTAGCTGGATATTTTATTTGCAACATGTGTTTTCTTATAAATAAATAAATAAATAAAAAACACTTTTATGAAAATTCACAAAGCACAAATCAGCATCAAAGGTCTTTAATATTTTGATGGAAATCTCTTGGAATATATATTCTCCATAATGGTCCGAAATAACATGCTCTTTTTAGCCTCATGGTCAAAATCTCTCCCTCCCCACCCGCTACCTGCTCTCCAATACACATATATATCTATGTTTTTTCCTTGTCCCTTTCGTATTAAGTATTATCATCTTGGTTACAGTAACTTTGATTAGTATGGCATTGACGCTGAGTTGTGAACAATGTTCTTTTATGCAGGGAGATCGATGCTATCAAAGAGAAGCAGCGTCATGTCAGGTTTTTCCCCCGCCTCTTTGAAATTTTGACCTAAGTATCTTCCTTGTAAAATTGCCTTAGCACAACGGTAAAAATTGTCTCCATGTTATTAGAGATCACAGTTCTAATCGTGGAAACAATCTCAAGGTAAGACTACATACAATAGACATAAATGTCCCTTGAAGCCTACATAGGCAGGATGCTTCCATGTACCGGATTACCTTAGGTTTTATTTTTTCTTTTTTCTTTTTTATTTTTGTTATAGATATAAAATATATTATGGGCACGGGACCTCTTGCTGTGTAATGGTGTTAAGGTTAGTCCTAGGTTGTGTCATGGTGTAATAGTGTATATATGTGTTATAAATTATAACTACTCTTAGAATAACTCCCTTTTAGGCGCACGTGTACAATAGTTTGGAAGGTTAAATTTTACAGAGTTGCAATCTGTCTCGAACTTTAAATGTTCAACTGTCTGCTTGCCGGTTCTTTTGCCAAATATGTGTATGTATCCTCTGTTGTTAGATTTTGAGCATGATTGTTTTTATCAATCATACATAGTACATACTATGAAATGAATCAGATCTTCAATGAAATGAACACCGTTCTTAAGTTTCATACTTTTGATGCATTGCTATGAATAATTTGGATATGGAAAACTTCCATTGCAGGGCTTAGGTGGACGACATGGCTGGCCCGGTAAAGCAAAGATGGCACAAGAAAGGCATTTTCAGTCCCAGCTGCTGTTGCTACATTATTAGTTAGTATATCAATATGTATGCTAATAATATCCTAATTATGCTTATGTTTTAATATCTATACTAATAGCCTAATGTTTGTTTATGAGATTTCGTCACTGTCGCTGGGGTCTCGTTATTTTGAACCATGCATAAACCTCGCGAGTCTGCAACTCTATTAATTTAATGTTGGTAACCTTAACTTACAAGCTTTCTAGCAGCGTTCAGAATTTATCTTTAGCTTCTTCATTTTTTGAACTAGTAATCTTATTAGTCAGTGACGGATAGTCAAAAGAAATGGGGGACAACAAAAACTGGGCGTGTACTTGTTGACCTAGTTTGAGATTATTCAAACCAGCACAAGCCTTGACAATGCTAGCTAAAACGAAATGGTCAGGTTCCAAGAGGTCTTTAAAGAACATTGTACAGAACATGGACAAAGTACGACAGGGTAGACCAGCTTGGTTGTAGGCAGTTAGAATGGATGCCCAAGAAAATAAGTCTCTGTTGGGCATTTCGTCGAACAACTTCTTGGTGTCCACAAGGAGGCTGCATTTGCGGTAAAGTTGTACGAGAATGTTGCATATATGCGGTGAGGTATGATGCAGGCATGTCTTGATTATGTAGGCGTGAAGACGTCGGCCTTCCGGGAGCCGCCGTTGCTTCAAGGAGCACCGGAGACGATAGAGGATGTCAGAGTAATGCATTCATCATAAGGCAACACACATTTAAGGATTATACGATAGGTACGGGTTGCATATTGCCTGTTTCAATTATGAAGATGCATGTTAAAATAAGAGAAATACAAATTAAAATAAAGCAGCAGCAGCAGCAGCAAGACGATTACCTTCAAGATATGGATACGAAATCAAACAAATAAAGATAAGAAAAGAGGCAATTTACTATGGTTGCTGCGAAAAATTCACACTCATAATATGTTCATCTATTCAGCCATGAATATGATGCATAGCTGCAGAAAAAAGAAAAAGAAAAAGAAAAATCTATCATATTATACAGAGAAAGCAATCGGAGGTATAAAAAGGACTTTGAAATAATACAGCTCGTGAGAAAGTAGAGGAGGTAAGTAAGATTAAGAATTCCAGCAGCAGAGAAAGAAAAAGGGCATATATTTCAATTTCGTATGCTTTCGAGAGGTTCCACCGTTGTGAAGTTATAACCTAATAGCACCATTGATTGTGCTCACGGATATGCTCAAAATAGTGTAAACAAATAACTACCCAGAAAAAGACAAAACAAAAGGTTCTGAGATTAAACCTGCAATGGTGGCGGTGGTAGCACTTCTCCGGCGAAATTTCTTTCGGAAAATCTTCTAAGCCGTTTTACTAGTGTGATTCTCTCGTTAATTACTAGTGTGTGTGTTTTTTTTTTTTTTTTTTTTTTTTTTTTTTTTTTTTAAGAAATAAAATAAAATTGGAGTTGATTGCTTCCCAGATCTCTGCGGGATTTTTTCTGGAATACTACCAATTCTGTGGTGTAAATGTGGAAATACCACTTCAATGCAATTTTCACGATTTTGGTTCGCGATTTTCTCCCATTTTTCATTTAATGTGCAAGACGATCTTAAGATGCTAAATCCCTCTATTGGGGTTCTTCCCAATTAGGGTTTAGTTTGGTTCCAAAACATCTAAAACGCGAAAACGGAGTGGTATTTTGACAATTGAGTGGTAGCGGCGTTCGCTTGCCTCACCGATAGTGGTATTTTGACAAATGTCCCTATTTCAACTAATTTCTTTTCAATTTTTATATTATAATTAAAGTGCCAAACGATGATTCAGTATATACTGTGGTTTTTTTGTCTAGTTTATTATATACAATATCCGTCCCAATTATTTTAAGACTTATTTCATTTATGTGTCTCAAAATAAGTCTCATATCTCTAACTAAACTCAAGTCATAGAGCACTTGCATCAGATACTCTAAGAGAATACTCTATTTTACAGAGGGATAAGACAGGGCGATCCTCTTTCACCGTTTCAATTTAATCTTTGTGCAGAAGGATTTTCATCTCTTCTCAACCGAGCTGCAGCTTCTGGGTCCATCAAGGGAGTTTCTTTTGGAATAAATAGCTCATGCTCATTGACTCATCTTTTATTTGCTGACGACAGTATAGTGTTTGTGGAAGCCACTAAAGAATCATGTACGGCAATCGGTAGTATCTTGAATGGGTATGAGGCTTTATCTGGTCAGAAAATTAATCTTCAAAAATCCTTTATATTTTTCAGCAAAGGGATCACTTCAAGTGACAAGGAGGAATTATCGACTTATCGTCATTCATTGGCCTTTCTTTGGGTAGCAGAGCGGGAAAGTATTTGGGTCTTCCTTATGCCGAATTATAGAAGCTGGTAAGGCAGTTTTTTTGGGGATAGAAAGACGGGAAAAATAAATTTAACTGGAAATCTTGGCATTATTGTTGTAAGAAAAAATGAGAGGGGGGGGGGGGGGTCTCGGCTTTCAGGATCTTGAATGCTTCAATCAAGCTCTCTTAGCTAAAAAAGCATGGAAGATATTGTGTAAGGCTTTCAGGATCTTGAATGCTTCAATCAAGCTCTCTTAGCTAAAAAAGCATGGAAGATATTGTGTAAGCCAGTATCTATTTCAGCATGTGTCCTCAAAGCAAAATATTTTGATAATCGAGACTTCAAAAATGCCTCACTCACGAAAAAACCCTCAGCAATTTGGAGAAGCATATTGAGTGGAAAAAAACTATTATTTCATGGGTTAAGATGGAAGGTAGAGAATGGTGCTAGTATTGACATTGTTGCCGATCCATGGCTGCCCTCTTTGCCTACTTTTTATGCCCACCCTATAGAAGAGAGGCTGCCTAATCGTCAAGTAAGCTGTTTGATAGATCCGTTTACTTGTCAATGGAAAAAGGCTTTAATCCGTGAGGCCTTCAACTCATATGAAACGGAAAAAATATTATTTATGTCGTTGTCTCCAACGATTAAGGAGGATAGATTGATATGGCATCACTCAAACAACGGGATTTATACGGTCAAAACGGGGTACCAACTAGCTTACGGTAACAAATACCGGGAGCCTGAGCATGCGGTGTCATCTTCTTCTACGTCACGTAAAAAGCTTTGGAACACTCTTTGGAAGCTTAAAGTGAAACCGCGAATTATACACTTCACTTGGAAGCTACTCAACTACATTCTGCCTACGGATGTTGCCCTTCGGAATAAAGGTGTAGGTAACGGGTTGTGCCAGGTTTGTCTACAACAGGAAGAAACACTTTGGCATTGTCTTTTTGAATGCATCATACCGCAATCCATCTGGAGTTACCATCACCTTGGTCGATTGTTTTCTAAACTTCGTATACAATCCTTTCTTGGTTTCATGAATGCTTAATTTGGAAGATGAAACTCAGTTAATTCAGGTAATACACTTATTGTGGAACATCTGGAAGGCTAGGAATGGTCATGACGATGCTGGATCTCGTCTGATAATAACTGGGCCGTGTATCCTTGAGTGACAACGATGCAAGATCTGAAACCTATAACAATCAACTAAACGGAGGGGGGGTTGATTTGGTGTATTTTTAGACTGAGCTCGTGAGTTGCTTCTCCCGAGTTGCCTACATATCCAATGATTGTATTGGAATCAAGTCTATTGTAGTTTCTTATGGTTGTTTATATAGGAGACGAATTATCCCTTTCCTTGTTCTACAAGGAGTTACATTATTATTTATTCCCTAAGGATAAATACACGCAAATCCCTATAATTTAGGGATAATTATGGACATATTTAAATGTCAACATAAGAGCCTTTATGACTCATGATTCTTTCCTTATTTATTTTAAGCTATCCAGCACGTGGGCTAATAGCCGGGGTTGCTCTGTCCGACCTGTGTTGAGCCCCCGAGGCCTCTATGGCCGAACTGGGGCAAATCCTCCTCACCAGGCATGGACCGTCCTGCGGTGGCCGGTGAAGGAGTTTCTGCCGATCTCCCACATGGGGTACAGACATGCCCTTAGGCATGTCTTTGGGGCTCCTGGCCCTTAGGGTCCATCTTAAATGTCTTTCATTTATTACACGGCTACTTTAAAGGATGACACGTGGTGTAGTTTGGGTCGGCCCTCATCAGAAGCCCCCCAGATCTGATCACGCTTCTAGCCGATCAGATCTGCGCCAATCCTGTCCGGCCGATCCTTGCCGACCTCGCGTTTTGAATTCTCTAGCTGCCAGGTGGCAGCCTATTAACTCGGACATCATTACTTTTCCGGGAACCGAGGCGTCTTTTCCCTCTTTTCCATAACTGACGTTGTTTCCACGTCTGGGGGGGAGTTATAACCTATGTCTTATCATTAGTCTCTCCCCTTCTTCTTATTGGTGCTATTAAAATGAAGATCGAGTTTTTGTTCAAGACACTTTGCATTTTTACAAGTAAGATTATTTCTTCTCCTCCCGTTTCAATTCTTCATCTTCTGCTTTTCTCCCCCGGTTGATGAGGTCAAGGCCTACTACTAGTAGTTCCATAGAGCAGTTGTTTGAGTCAGATTATGAAGAGGAAATTTCCCATCCTAGGGTTCAACCAGGAGTTCCGACCCCAGTTCCTGTAATTAATCGTAGAGGATTTGAACATCAGATAGTTGATCCCTGATTTACCAATCAGCCTCGTGCTCTTCCTCTGCCTGGGCCTTCTCTATTTCAACAACGTCTGAAACGATTCATGGCTACCAGGGAAGCAGTGGGTAGTCATGGGGTAGAGTCATCTCTGTCTCAGGACGAAATCGTCTAGATCTGTAACAAGTACTTGGTCGACCTGGACTGGTACTCCCCTCGTCTCCCTGTCACTCCCAACCGGTTTGCTTACCAGCCCCCGGAGGGGTACTGTACCGTTTATAAGGAGCAATTCAAGTGTGGTCTTATGGTTCCTTTTTGTCTTGCTTTACTTGCTGTTCCTAGACATTACCAGTTATGAACTTCCTAGATCGCTCTTAATGGTGTTAGGACGATCATAGGGTTTGCCATCTGGTGCAGATGCATAGACACAGAATTTTCTGTGGAATTATTCCGGACCTTCTATGAGCATAAGAAGGTTAAAAACCACAATAGGTGGTACTACTTCCCCCGCCGTAATGGCCAGCGGCGGGACATCCCTATTTAATCTTGGGGAAGTCGTCTATGCACAAGTGGAAATCCCACTTTTTCTTTATCCGTCATGAGGGGCACCCGAAGTTAAGTAGGTGGAACTTCAGTCCCATTCCTGCGGATGTATGCCCTACTGGGGTTGAAGTTCGGCTGCTGGAGGACATCGCCAACTCTAGCGTATTCTTCAACCATAAGAAGTATTCTTCTGAACTGATCGAGGCAGCTCGGCTAGCAGATTCCGTACCTGATCCCTATCGGAGGCTTACTCAGGAGGAGTATGATAGCTGTAGGGCCTCATCTTTTCCTGTCTTACTTCCTTATGCATATCTGATAGTTATAGTCGAGATAAACTTTACTTATTTGGTTATCACTATAACACTTTATAGTAGAGATAAACTTTCCTTATTTGGTTATCACTATAACCGCATTTTAATCCGGCTAGATGTTCTTATGTGTGTGACCCGATAGCCTTCCGAATATGTTGGCCGTAGACACAAAGTGCAAATTACGAAAATGCCCTTCATACCTAAAGATCACGGGATAGCGTCTAGCAACACACCGTGACCCTCAATCATCGGAAAAGTAAAAAACAATGACTACTATTTTCATGTGAAACAGTTACCGTGTAAACAGAATCCTATCGCTATAATAATATCCATACGATCGTATCTCAAGTGTCGGTACATTAACGATCGTATCTTATAATCTGGATATCATGCTCTCTCGGAATAACTCATTTACTCCACTTTGCAAATATTCATGAGAGCTATACATTCCTTATAATAAGGCCATTTCGGATATTCACTCCTAAACATACGATACGCGATTTCCGGACGAGCAACATGAATCCTACGCATGCTTCAGTATCATACCCAATCACTACCGCATGATCGCCCCATAGCTTGGGGAAACCTCAATAGAGTCAAAGCATGACCATCCACACCGTGATGCCATGAAGACCCCGGTCTTAGGATAATTACACAAATGCCACATACTGCGACACTTAATGTAAGTAGGCCAGTCTAACGTACGCATTCTCTAATACACGTCCACGTACAGTCCAAGTGTCCCTACACTTAGATAGACGGGATCTATCACTGTCTTCGATAAGACAGAAGACATCCAATACGTGCTAGTCTAATTATACCATCAATGTTCCGTTTGACAGTACATACGACTAGAGACATTTAAGTATCAAACTTATTAAAGTGAATAAAGATCTCATCAACCATAATCAGCATCATGGTTTCTCTATCCTAGTTTAATACTAGGGACGTTACTATATATATATACATTCAATAACATGAAAATAAGCAAGATATATAATAACAAAAGTGCTTTTATTAATCATAATAAAGTTATTACATGAACTAAATAGACTGTAAACGATCCGACCCGGTCCAACCCGATTGGGTTTAGGACACTATTTCAACACTTTACACTTGTGTTTTTTTGCTTATTTTTATCTTGTAACCGTACTGGCCTCTGGAATGCTCACCCAGGTCGTCAAAATAGGGAAGGAGGTTTTGTAGAGGTTTGATAACCTCTCTTCCCAGAAAGGATCCTTGGAAAAGCGGATTGCCGATCTTTCAGCAAGCCGCCGAAAATATAAGGACGCTTCGACGTCCAAGGACCAGCAAATCTATGATCTGAATGTGCAGCGCTCTGCTCAAAATGTTGAACTGCAAAAGATTAGGGACCAGTTTGCCGCCGACCTACAGACGGCCACTGCCGATTATGCTAAGCAAACCTCAGAGTTATAGGATGCAGCTGCCCGTCTTTGAGCTGAAAATGAAGAGCTGAAGGCTGTGATACCTGCGCAGATTGCCCAAGCAGTTCATGATTACAAGCGCTCCCCTCACTGTTCCGGGACTTTGAGGGCTCTGTTGGCCCTTACTCTATGGCATGGTTATACATTGGGTGTTGATGAGGCTAAGGAGCAGTGCCCAGAGCTGGTAATTGACAACCTTCCCCATCAGGGGCTGCGCAAGCCTGGCTCTAACAAGGTCTATGATGATAGACTTGCAGAGTTCCAGGCGGGTGAAGACTTGGCAGCAAAGTATTCTCGCAGCCCTGCGGCGGCTGCTCGTCAAACTAGTGTCTCTTCTTCTCAGCCTTCTCAACAGGGTCCTGCTGCTGAGTCTTAATTTAGCCTTTAAGCTTTTCCTTGTAATTTTATTTTAAAAACTTTTAAATTGTACTCTGACAACATATGCCATCTATGAATCTTTGTGCAATTTCCTTTTATATCTCACTGTCTTATATTCACAGTATATCCTAGGGCCTCTTGCCCCGCAGTACACCATGCATGAGTTATACTCTTTGGATGGTGTACTTATTGTTTTTAATTATCGCAACCTAAGTGTAATTCTGATCATCTGTCGAGTAGACTTTGCAAGTTTGTCTTTGTAAATTCTATGAGTCTGACCTGCAGCTCAGTTCTAATCGTCTGTCCTGCAAACTTTGCAAGTTTGTCATTTGCAAACTTTCTGAGTTTGCTCTGCAGCTCAATCCGGATCGTCTGTCCTGCAGACTTAGTGAGTTTGTCCTTTGCAAACTTTCTGAGTCTGCTATGCAGCTCAGTTCTGTTCGTCTGTCCTGCAGACTTATGAAGTTTGTCCTTTGCAAACTTTAGTCAAGTATAGATTCAGAGAATAATTACGTACACGTGCAAAACAGAGATTTTATTACCATAACTAATGTTCAATTGCATCTTATTAATAAATGAAAGCTGAACATGAAATATGCGAAATAAAGCCTGGAACTTGTCTTAGACATAGAATTTCCTCAGGTTGGTGGCATTCCAACTGCGTGGTATGGTCCTGCCATTTGCATCAGCTACCTGATATGCTCATTTTCCATGCACCTTGACCACTTTGTAAGGACCTTCCCAGTTTGGATCAAGTTTACCTTGGCCTTTGTCTGCTGACCTCATTCTTTCTAAGTACCAAATCTCCTTCCTGGAAATATGAGTGCTTAGCCTGGGAGTTGTAATACTGGGAAATCCGTTGTTTATACTTGGTCATTCTGATAAAGGCCATATTCCGAGCTTCCTCCAGGTCGTCTTTCGAGTGCCTGAGCTCAGTTAACTGTTGTTCTTCAGAATAGAGCGCTGCTCGGGGTGAAGGTAGGCCGATCTCAGCCGGAATTACTCCCTCACACCCATATGCCAGACTAAACGGAGTTTCACCCGTGGCCGAGTTTGGTGTTGCTCTGTATGCCCATAAAATGTTGGGTAGATGCTCGGCCCAACTTTCTCTTTTTCTTCAAGGCGTTTCATCAACCCTATCTTGATTTTCCTGTTGGTCTGCTCACCTGCCCGTTAGCATGGGGATGACCCACTGAGGTGAACTGCTGAGTTATATGAAACTCGACGCTCCATTCCTTAACGGTTTTGTCCTCAATTTGAGTTCCGTTGTCAGATATCAATACTTTGGGAATTCCATATCTACACTCTATATTTTTCCACAAGAATTTCTGGATTTGTTTCCCAGTGATCGTGGTTAGTGGTTTGGCATCAACCCACTTGGTGAAGTAGTCCACTACTACTATCAAAAATGTGACGTTACCGGGAGCTCGGGGGAGTGGTCCCACTACGTCTACCCCCTATTGATCAAAGGGCCACGGGGAGACAAGAGGAATCATGTCTTGGGATGGCTGGTGCGAAAGATTATCGTGCACTTGACACGATTTACACATCTCAACCAGTTCTTTAGCGTCTTGAGCCATCGTAGGCCAGTAGTAGCCGAATAGCCTGCATTTTCTTGCTAAGGTTCGAGCTCCAGGATAATTTCCACAAATCCCCAAGTGTATTTCTCGGAGAAGTAGTTCCCTTCCTCAGTTGTTGTACATCTGAGCCATGGAGCGATATACAACCTGCGATAGAGGATGTTGTCGAACAAGGAATATATGGCTGCCAAGAGCCTCATCTTTCTGGCCTGAACCTTGTCGTTAGGTAGGATTCCATCTCTGAGATAAGAGACAAAAGGATCCAACCAAGTGTTGGCTTGTGTGATCGGCTGAACCATCTGCTGGTCGTAGCTCCTTTCTTTGAGGAGTTCCACCAACACTTTTCTGTTTGATATAATGTTGGAAGCCAACTTTGACAGTGCATCTGCCCTTTTATTCTCAGCTCGAGGTATTCGACCGACCTGGACCTGTTGGAATTTTGTCAATAGTGACTGAGCAACAATCAAATACTTCCTCATGGGTTCTTTTTTGCTTCATATTCGCCATTTATATGGTTCACAACGAGCTGAGAATCATTGTGAACTTGCGAATTGTCTGCTCCTAGCTTTACTACCAACTTGTGCCCAGTAATTAAGGCCTCGTACTCTGCTTCATTATTGGTGGCTTGGAATCCGAATCGTAAGACATATGGAAATTCTTCCCCTTTTGGGCTGACGAGTAGGAGACCTGCCCCTGCCCCCTCTCTGCTGGCTGCTCCATCCACATATAGGTTTCACTTAATTTCTTCTTGACTTGACTGATTGTCTTCTAGGCGAACATCTATTCCTTCAGCCAAGAAGTCCGCTAAGGCCTGTGCTTTGATCGCAGTTTGGGGACAAAAGTCGAGATCATATTCTGCAAGTTCTACGACCCACTTTGCCAACCAGTCTAAGGTTTCAGGTCGTCCTAAAATTTTCCGTAGAGGCTGATCGGTGATTACGGTAATCGGATGTGCCTGGAAGTATGGCCTTAACTTCCATGAGGCATGAACCAACGCTAATGCCAACTTTTCTGCATTTGAATATCTGAGTCATCTGACCTCTGGTCCATGGAGTGCCTTGCTCACAAAGAAAAGCTTTTTTCACCATGTGGCCTTTGATTCATTTATTTTTCGCTTGATCCCAGTATCCATTCCTATCCACCCCCCGAAGTGGATGGATTTAAGCTTCATAACTCCAACCTAGTAAAGGCTCATCTTTATTTTTCAGAAAAATAATAAATAAAGAAAAGGATAGTCTATATCCTGTATCGATCGTAGAATGTTCCTGCAAATTATGACCTTCGCCCGGAATGTGAGCAAATATATCATGTCGATTGCTCAACCGTACTTTGGCTATCTTACGTAGAGCTGAATTAGGTTTTTTTGGTGTTCTTGTTGAAACACGCAGGCATACTCCTTGCTTCTGGGGACATTGATCCAAAGCTCGAGTACGGTCCGTTTTCCCGAAAAAGTCGAAACGATATGACTTATGATATCGGATTCAGGCAGAATTAGGATGTAAACTTTAGGGTGATCAAGGAGACACGTCTTTCTTTATGGCCGAAAAGAGTTGGCCTTACCTTATCCCTCTAGTACGACGTCTTTTTCTGCTTCTCTTTTTGATTTAGTGCACTCTTACATGCAGGGTCTGCTGATAGGCGAACCGTTATGTGACATGGTCGAATATAAGGAAGTCTTGGATGCTCTCCCTTTGTACTGGGATGCCAATTGGGATTGGTGGATCAGGATGTTGACTGGCAACTTTTTCCTCTCACATTCGTTTGAGCATTAAATCCCCGGGATAGTGGGCGAGTTGATAGTAGCTAGG